>CM031241.1:408185138-408284181 GCA_018340775.1 Taxus wallichiana var. yunnanensis
CATTGTACTTCCAGTTCAGTTATTGCCCTGGTGATCTACCCAAATATCATGGAAGACAATGCACAAGTAAAATCTCCTCATCAAACCTCACGGTACATTTGATAATGATAGTCATTGTGCAAGTGTTCGAGAGTGACAAATTCGATTTGCACTTTCATCTAACAAGCCAATTTGAATTCTCGAGAAGATTTGACACCCTAATTGCTGCTTGTGAATATGATAATCAAGTAATTCACCGATTGAAGATGAAAAAATTGCGCTGAAAAGTCTTGTGACTTTGGAGATGATGTTCAATTATGATGAACAACACAAAAAAGTAAAGAGAAGCATGGTGATCAAATATGAAGACTACTAGGAAATTCGGATTGACCCAAAAAATCTATCAAGTTAGGGATGGTATGGAGTTGTGATTAACAAACGATTCTCATTAAAAAATGTAAGGAGTGTAACGGTATATTTGCATGGACTTATGATGACCTGAAGTAATATGATCAAGAGGTCATCCAGGATACCATTGAGTTCACAAATGATGCCAAACTAGGAAGGAAAAATCAAATCCCTATCAATCCCAAAATTGAACCATTTATGAGGAAAGAGATGACAAAGCTAAGTAAAGCCAACATCATATACCCCCTCAGACATTCCCGACATGGGTGAAATTGACTTGGTGTCGGTCAAGAAGAAAAATGAAGAGATATGCCTTTGTGTGATTTTAAGGAATACTGAAACGAGGTCCCCTCTCAAATACACACTGTCCCTTATGTGGCCCCGAATCTTCAAGCAGGTGGTAGGAGGTGAGAGAGATTTTCCCCTCATAGAAGCAATTTCTCCGAGTTTTAATTGAGTGATGGTTAAGAAGGAAGGCCAGGTTCAAAACCATCGCCACTTCACAGTGGGGGACATACACTTATAAAAAGCTACGCTAGTTTATCCAATACCCAAGAGGAAAGTATTTGAGAGGGTCGAATGGACATGGCATTTAGAGGTCTTATCCAATGATATTATTCTAGTATACTTGGATAATATCAACGCTTCCAAAGAATTAGGAGGATCATTTGTACAATCTAGAGCATGCCTTCCGTTAGTGTAGAGTTTTGACATTTTCATAATCCCAAGAAATATATCTTCATGGTCCCTAAAGGAAATATTTTGGGTCATGTTGAGTCAAAAGTAGCCATGGGTCACCTAGATTTGGTGTTTGTCATTATATCTACATTGCCATTGTTTCCCTACATGAAAGCACTAAAATATTTCTTAGGAAAGATCAACTTTGTGAATGAGTTCATTGCGAGACTTAAATGAAGTGTCCCGATCCTATCATATGTATGTTGAGAGGACATGACCTTGAGGATCTGAGAGGAAAAGAGGTTGGTTCATGTGAGCAATCCCTCTCTCATGCCCGATTTTGGCCAACCCTAATTTTGATTACTTTTATCCTCTATGTTTTAAACAACCACATGTTATAGTTGCAGATTCTGGGATCTCACTCAAAATCAATAAGAACTCGAGTAGAGCCGTCACTTTTGTAATCCAAATTATCGAGGATTGTGAAGCTAGGTATGAATTTCTAGTGAGAGAGTAAACATTAGCCGTTCTCGAGGCCTCTGAAGACTTTTAAGCATCTCCGCTCTAACAAAAAGATAAATATCTTCTTTGTTCATTCTATACGGCAGACACTACATAATGAGAGGAGATATCAAAGTGACAAAAGAGTTGGTTGGATTAATACAAATCGTGGAGTTTAATATTGAATTCAAGAGTTACCATAAGTCGGGTGTAAGGTAGAGCATTTTTCCAACATTTGTCTAAAGATTTTGAAAGCTCGCTTTAAGTTGGTGCACCTATGATGACTATTTTATGAATTTAAGAAAAAATGATCCCAATCGGACTAAAAAGATGTTCAAATATATCTCGGTGGTGGGAGGATATCCAGTAGTTATGGATAGAGACCAAAAGTAAGACATTTGGAAACTCCATGCCATCCTCTCTTATGAGTTAATTAGGAGATGTTATTCAAAAGAAAGTTGGATGACATTCTACTTGGGTGTATTGATTCCGTGAGATGTGGAGAAAATAATCCAATAATTCCATCGAGAATTACTCGGAGAGTACTTTGTTCATGAGCAACAACGAAGATCATGCATGTTGATTACACATCTTGACTCCACCATGTTCTCGAGACACCTTGAAGTGGGTAAGGTAATGCACCTAAAATTTGTGTTCTTCCTTAGGAAAAGAAACATAGAGTCGCACTTCCCTCGTAACCTGTCGCGGCAAAATAAACCCTTCCTGATAATAGGGACCGGATCCTCCATAAGTGGATCCTCGACACCATAGACTATGTTACCATGTGCATTAAAGTGGCCGCTCCAAGGAAGCAACCAGAAGATGTCATAATTGACTTCCTTGAAAATATTGTTATAAGATTTAGCACCCCTCACGCAATCATATCTAATAATGCTAAGGAAATCATGTGATCCAAGATCAAAGTTTTCTCTAACATTTGGCATATACCTTAGGACTTCCTCCAACTACAATTTTTCTAGGGAATGGACTTGCAGAAAGTCCACATATAAGAGCCTCATTTTGATCATGAAGCACATAATTTAACAAAATCAAAGAACATGGCATACCAAGAGAAAATCATCCTTGTGGACCAAAATATTACACCCAAACACTCAATTGTCAATTCCCCTTTATGTTGGTGTAAAGGACCAAAGTAAAGCTCCCACTCTCACTGAACATCCCACTTTGGAGTTAGCACATTAGCGAGAATCGAGTATTATTATGTCTACATGATCGAGTATCACTAAGTTGTTGCACCTAAAAGAAGTCAAGGAGAAGTCCGTGAGGCAAGCTCCAGAACATGAAGAAGTAATCAAGAGATTCTTTGACAAGCATGCCACCAACCAAAGGTTTGAAGTCGTATACCTAATGGATCCTAAAGGCTATTTATTTCCAAGAGTAAGAAACCAAGTGTCCTCGAAAGTCACCATAAATATTAACCAAAATGATCCCCTTTCCCATTTTGATCAATCTTGTGTCTTCATGACCTGTGGCTTCTCAAGCATTTATCTATTTTTGTGTTTCGTAACATTTCCTTTGTACCACAACCTACGATACATTGTCCCCAGTCATGCATTTTAACGAATGCCATATCCAACACTGCAAAGAACCTGCAACTATGCCACATTGCTTGTATTTTGCACATTGCTTCCCATGCATCATCAAATTTCCCAACTCGCCTATTCAAGCCAAATTTTGAGCCATGTTAGCCGCAAACCTTTGCTTTCTGCCTAGAAGTGTTAAGCCTTCACTTATGCTTTCCTTGTTTCTAGTTCATTTCCGTCCCTTTTTTATTTTTAAATTACATTTCTTCCCAATAAGACTATGTTGTCGATTTGCAGAAAGTTGTGAATGCTTACACAAAGCCGTTAAACATTGTTTCATGTTACAATACACTACATTTTACCGTGGATGTCCTCTAAAGTTGTGCATAACCACTTGAAGCCATGAAACCTTTGTGAAGCTTCATTTACACTTCGCCAAGTGTGATCTACCTCTACAAAGTGCTCAATCATGTCGTAACCCACTTCCTTGGTTGAATTTCAATTCAATCATACTTCTTCCATATTCTTTTAATGGTTTAACAAATTTGCAAAGCTTCTCTTCAATTCCTAACATCTCATAAAGCATCCATGCACTTTGAGTTTGTTCCAAGCGGCATAAAGTTACTTGGTAGTTTTTTATCAATTAATGCCTTGAGTCACGTCATAACACTAGTATTTAGTAATAGCCTGGAACTACTTCCCATAAGTCAAATGGTTGCAGGAATTATGCTTTCACCCAATGTGTAAAATGGAAGGTAGAAAAAGTACTTCTGCCCTCAAAGGATCCAACTACAAACTAAGGTTCAAATTATAATGCCCAATCCAAGATCCCAAATTTTCAGCGATCAAGGGGACAATCCGCCCAAACTGCCTTTGATAGATATTGACTTGTTTCTACAAGTATCCTTGTTGCTCTTTTACTGTTCTCTTCATTTCTTCTATGAATAACATTGTATATTGTATTATCTAAAATATCCGGCATTTTGGAAATTTCTTGCCATTTTGGGCTTTTCATCTTATGGTTTTTAGTCATTATTCACTTTGTCTTAGCCTCTATGTTGGCAATAATAATATATCTAGAGCCTCTTTTGCAAATTAATACAATTGTGCATATTTAAAACATCGGTTGAGTTGTAGCTTGTATCTACCGTACTTGTTTTTTGTTGTATTGTCTTTTGTTATGTGTGTGGATTATATTTGCATTTGTTTAGTTTACCATATTAATCCCAAACATAATATGGAAGAAGATCCATGTCTCTCTTGGTGCATCATCTTTCTTTCCGTTATCCCCTTCTACCTTTTACCCTACAATCCTTAGAGTAGACATATTAGTGATAAAATGAGTAGAGATAGACGAAAAACTAGCTTTCTCTAGAGGTTTTCTTCACTCGTATAAGTCTCACACTTATGAAGCATTCTCATATTGTGTTGATAACAAACTCAATTTGCACATCAAACGCTTTGACCTCTAACAAATATCAACTCCTCTCCCCAACATTGCTTATTTATTGAACCTCTCAAGTGCTCATTTAAACTTCTTTCAACAAGTGTGGAAATATTTTCCCAAAGTTTGGGAGTTCATTATTGAATCCACATAGGGTCCATCTCCTTTGGTCCATCCTTCATCAAGGCCTTTCAATCAACTTGTGGTTGGTTCATCTTAACATGCATCCCCGATTTAATCATGTTGTCCCCATCCAAAATCTATTAAATACATCTTCCAGTTATGGAAACATACTCAATCTATTTGGCATTCGATTCATATCCTTTTAAATGTTTCCACCATGATAAGTTCACTTGGAAATGGCGCTTTTAAGGGTCTTGATAAAGTGTTTTCTACAAATTTGGCTAATTTTTCATTCCGAAATTCATTATCCACTACGAAATTCGATTAAAATAATGATAATTTCAATCATATCTATCTACAAGGAAAAAAACATGTCACTAACAAAGTTAATGTGCTTTTTAATGTTACTCTCTATATTCAATTGCAAGTAGATAAATTCTACTTGGAGATACCTCTCTCCTCGAACAATTGCTTAACCATTAAAACAACGCACGTATTGTTGTAAGCCAAATCCCTTTAATCTCACCTCCCCATGCCACTCTCCCCTCGAGGCCATAGTTATGGCTAACACAAAATTTCTCGTTCTTGTAACAAATGTCAAATCATCTCCTACAAGAACACTATCCTTCCCCATCTCACAACTCTCAAGATGACAAAAATGATGGCAAAGAATACATGGAATAAAATTTACAAATTGAATAGTACCTCCGCAAGGGATATATCATCTTATTTGGCATATACCATTTCTCTTAATCACCAAAATGTTAATAAAGTAAGAAACAAAGTTCAAATATATGGGCAGGTAACATCATATGCTACCAACCGTCCTCTTTGTAGCAGATGAGGCGGTTGGAGGGATTAGGCTGATGATCCTCGAGACTCTCTCAATGCTAGTTATCGCTCTCGTGACATAATGTTTTTTATTACTTGCTATTGTACCACTTATTTTTAATTTTAGAAAGCTTTTCAATTTCCCGACATAGTTACTTCATATTTTTTATCAAAAATATAAAGAAAACTGTTTCAATTAGAAGAAAGTACAAAGGAAATTGGAAAACAAAAAAATCTATAATTTTTTTGTTTTACGTCCTTCAGATGAGTCAATTGTAAGCCCTGAATGCATAGGACAAGAATGATAATTGACTTAAGATCTCGTATCGCAAAATTAGAAGGAAATCATTGTCTACTCCTCTTTATTTTATTTTTAAAATATATTTTAGTTACAAAAGATGTAATGTAATGTTATGTCATTAGTAAAAATACAAAGGTTTGTAGAGTCAAAGGTTGCAAAAACTCCCATCGTGCCATGTTTGGATGCCGGAATACATGAAGTAAAAATTATTATCCACTCGTTAAGTCTATCTTTCCATTCCCGCATTAACAGGGTATTAAGTTAAAAAGGACTAATTTGCCGATAGGCTGATAGGCTTCCACCTTTGAAGTTGTCTTCCCTGAAAAATGTTAAAATCTAACAAAATTTTCCAAGCAGACTTTTTTCAGCCATATTATTTTCTCCTACACCAAAATAAATATATAAATATTTGAATTCTCTCAAACATAAATTGCAACTCCTGTGCAATTACTATTATATATTACTCGGCCATTTTAATAATCTCAGATTAACAGTAATGGGCCTAACGGCTCCCAGTAACAAACAGTGGTGGCTGTGACTTTTCGTAATAGGCAGTAGCAATCCAGCTTAAATTGTATTGAAAGAATAACACGAGAAAGTTTCTTGCACATACTGGAGATAATTTTAAAAAGCGCACTATTTTCGCAAATTTAGGAATCGTCCAACTCATTTTCTGTTTCATTCCAAATAAAAAAATTTCCTTGCTTTCAAAAATCGAGGCAAAAATTCATTTTACTTTTCTGCTCAAAACAATTTTATTGCAAAAACCCAAAAGATGTTGTGCAATCCTATTTTCTGTGGGCGCACCTAAGAAGATTTACAAAATTTTATAGATATGAGGGGAAAAAAATAAACTTAAGAGACTCTACGCGGTAGACGCCAAGTAATTATCATCAATAAGATTTAAGAAAAGAAAAAAATAAGTGAGCTCAAAATTTCTCGTTCTCTGGGTAAACTCTGCATTCTTAACAGTCCAGAGAACACGGTGGAAGATGGACTATATTCGTGTAATGTCACGACCAAACACAAATGTTGTAGCCCAGTTCACTGCCACATAGAACCTATTCCTCCAACTTAGCACACGTGTAAGATATGCTGATCGCCACACTAACCAGCTCACAAAACCTGCCATTGATACACCCTTGGCCTCCTGCTCAAGGAAAACATAGTAAGTCACAGAAGTTAACAAACACATACATAATGACATTAAACATATATTGGATCCTAGGTTTCTGCCGTAAGACACTTTTCTCATGATGTTTCTGGATTACTGCAATTTTATATCTAGCGTAGTACTCTCAATTTCGTGCTCCTAATAAGCATCTAAAAGATAGTCAAGAATATAACGTCGAAAACATCTAGCTGTACTTTACCTTGCTCTGGCGGAGATCCACTAATGCTTTGTAACGACCCACTGATGCCATACTTCCTATGTGTTGGTAAACAAATTGTTCACCGAAATCTTTGTCTGCGGAAGAAGCTGCCTTTCCCCACCTTGTTTTGCCAGTTGATTCAAAAGCTTGGCCAAATACTTCCTTCTCGCTCTGCAACCTGTCATTACAAGCACAAATTTTCGGTCTCATCTTTGAAGAAAGGGTACAACTTACAAGACACGGTAACATAGAAATCCTCCCCCCAGGACTAAACATTATCAGGGCTCTAACATAATACATGCTTGAGAAAATAATAAGGTTAATGCTAATTACGGAATATACATACAAAATTTCTTTAGGTTAGAATTTTATCAGCTTATACTATCTCTGGCAATAAATAAACATGTAAAGGCCTACGATAGAATGCGACACACAACACTTCATGGTAGTAGATATTATTGAGTTTCATCATTTCCATAAAGCAACGAGTGTTCATTGGCTACCTTTAAGCCCCCAAATTCTAACACATTCAGCTAGACGTTCTGGGTACAGGATGGTTTGTCTTGGCACCAAGTTGCCTTGTAAAAAAGACAACCTTATGTCACAAACAACTAGACCTAGTACTTTCAAGCCAACATTAAAAAGACAACCTTATGTCGCAAACAACTTGGCCTAGTACTTTCAAACCGACATTAAAATGGGTAGAGAAAATTTTGCAGGTAAACACAGGAACATGAAATTATTGGGATTTTATGCTTCGGAGGCTCAAGTTATTCCCTCCCTGTATAAGGTGTAATAAAATCAGTGTGATAAAGCATAAGAATCATCCTAATCAATTTCATTTTTAAATGAATTGGGTTTATGAAAAAAATTAATTGATTCTATAAGAAATGAAATAAAAGCTCCATTGCAGAGGGTAGACCTGAACAGCTACCATCAGCCAGTTCGACTAGTCAGTTCATTTGACTAGCCTTCCGATGCCCCGGGGGGCCGATAGTAGATAGTGGGCAGATGCCCTAGGCAATCGAGTACCCCCTATATTTGTAATGTCAAACATGACTAGGGACTATTCAGTAAATCTGTTCTGGAGTCACTCCTTATGCACAATAGCCCGAAAATCCCTATCCTGAACTATCCTCCGGCTCTGGAGAGAATATTTTGTGTACCCAAGACTATCACATCACTCAATCCCAGCCGAGCCAGCCAGAGCCAACCCATCACGTTCTTGATAGATGGCTAGGGCCCTCTAATCTATGGAGGGGGCGGCCTATCTAGATATGGGTGTAGGTAGTTAGGTGTAGGTTGCACCAGAGTCTAGTCTCCCGCGCCTATCTAGACAGTGGGCGGCCCTCCACCTGCACCATAGTTATAACTATATGCCTATATATGACCAAGATGAAGCTTGGGTGAAGCTAAGTAAAGGTCCAAACCGAATGATGTTGAAAATCAGCCGATGAGTCGTGGTTAGGGTGAAATGCCGCTCGAACCCAGAGCTAGCTTGCATATCCCAGTTGGAAAACTTTTCCAGTCAAGCCCAAATTGACTTATAAAAAGACAACCTTACATTGCAAACAATTTGGCCTAATACTTTCAAACCAACATTAAAATGGGTAGAGAAATTTTGCAGGTATGCAGGAACATTAAACTATTGGGATTTTATGCTTCAGAGGCTCAAATTATTTCTCCTGATATGAGGTGTAAAAGCAGTGCATATTACTGGAAAACTTTTTTCACAGTCAAGCCCAAGTTGACTTATAAAAGACAACCTTGTGTCGCAAACAGTTTGGCCTAGTAATTTCAAGCCAAAATTAAAATGGGTAGGAAAAACTCTACAGGGTACACGGAACATAAAAATTTGGGATTTTATGTTTCAGAGGCTCAAGTTATTCCACCTGGTATAAGGTCTAAAATCAGTGCATATGCCAGCTGGAAAACTTTTCAACACTCAAGCCCAAGTTGACTTATAAAAAGACAACCTTATGTCTCAAACTATTCAGCCTGATAGGCTAATACTTTCAAGCCAAGATTAAGATGGGTAGGGAAAACTTTGCAGGTACACGGAAACATGAAACTATTAGGTTTTTATGGTTCAGAGGCTCAAGTTATTCCTCCTGGTATAAGGTGCAAAATCAGTGCATATCCCAGCAGAAAAACTTTTCTACGGTCAAGCCCAAGTTGACTCATAAAAAGAAAACCTTGTGTCACAAACAACTTGGCTTAGTACTTTCCAGTCAAAGTTGAAATGGGTAAGGAAAACTTTGCAGGTATGCAGGAACATGGAACCATTGGGATTTTATGCTTCATAGCCTCAAGTTATTTCTCCCAGTATAAGGTGTAAAATCAGTGCATATCTCAGCTAAAAAAATTCTACAATCAAGCCCAAGTTGACTTATAAAAGGACAACCTTGCATCGCAGACAATTTGGCCTAGTACTTTCAAGCCAACATTAAAATGGGCAGGAAAACTTTGCAGGTACACAACATGGAACTATTGGGATTTTATGCTTCAGAGGGTCAAGTTATTCCTTTTGGTATAAGTTGTAAGATCAGTGCATATTTTCCACAGTCAAGCTTGTTATGTGCTTCACCAACTCAAAATCAACTGCACCATACATTCATTGAAAAATAAAAATAGAAATAAGACAAATAATAAGATACACGACTGCTTGCTTAATGTCAGAGATGGGAGTTGAATTTGAAAAAATATATTCAGAAAAACAGTTTGAAACTTCAAATTTTCAATAATAATAGACATGCTTGGATAAATATGCGAAAGGGGATAAGACCCTTAACAGTCAAAACAGATATCTTGGACCAATTAAGAATGACTCACTTGAGGAAAATCATATTTCCAAGATGAAAGTATCTCAATAAGAATGTCTCAACAATCAAACTTCAAGATTCAAGTTTTCTTTAATGCCAGAGATCAAAGTTGATAAAAAGTCACCTGAGCCAAGGCTGGAAGTGGGGTTTTGCCAGTGCTTTCATGAAAACCAGCACAATCACCAATGGCATATACATCTTCTACAGCAGGAACCCGTAACCATTCGTCCACAGCAATCCTGCATTTCAAACAGTGCTCATTCATAAATAGGATTATACCTGTTTCACTTATAAACCAAAACTCCAGACTTACTGAATATTGAACAGTGTATATTTGTTTGTTTCGAGCAAATGAGTTGTTGACGTACTTCGGAATTGAAAATGTTGTCAATCGTATATTTACATTGCAAGAATATCACGTAGAAGATGAAGGATACCTGCCACCAGGTGATTTAGGAAGTTTTAGGTCTTTCACAAATGGAGTGGGTCCAACACCTGTAGACCAGACAAGCAAACCGTAGGGAACTTCACTTCCATCAGTGAGTACTAGTTTATCAGGTTGAACATCTTTGACAACCCCACGAACAAGTCGAACTCCTGACTGAAACCAGCAAGCATCTATAAGGATTCAACTCTGTAGAATGAGGCATTTCAAGCCAAATAAAAATATACAATCTTTGCCTATATTGTAAATTTTGATCTGTGAGAAATAATTTGAGTTTCCTATTTTGATTTGAGTACAGGAAAAATGAAAGTTTGATAGCTAGCCACCTCTTTCAACAATGAAATCAGACATGTCAAAAAGGGAACATAATGCGAAATCGCACAATGCCAATGTATGGAATATGGCTCCTTTCCCCTGCTTAAAGGTTCAATGTGGAAAACAAATCTTACCTTGGTTAAGTGTCTATTGGCATACTCCCTGAGCCCCACGTCAAAAGAAGATAAAATTTCATTTGCCTGCTCGTGCAAGAATCACACTTTGTCAATATATGTCACTTGCCATCACTATTCTGAAAATGGCCACTCCAAGCAAAACATAAATAAATTATCAATTCTGCCAAATCCGCAAACGTGAAGAATCCTTACCTCTATCAGGGTGACGTGAATGTAATTTTTAACATGAGCATATCTATCATATACATCTCTTTGATAAAGTCACTTAATTCACCACTAAACTCAACACCAGTAGGGCCACCACCAACTACCACACAATGTAAAAGACGGGTTTTTTCTAGGTCCTCGGTAATTCCTGTAATTTCAATCAACTTAACCACATAAGGACATTGAAACCTATTTTTTTGACTAACTAAGACAAATTGAAGGAATTCATATTTTAATAAATTTCAGAATAAGCTAAATAAAACTCCGTGCATGACAAACCGAACTCAATACAAATAGAGAGGAATGTCGATATGAATATAGAGGAACATCAGTAAAATAGATTATCTCATACAAACTCTCAATTGCACTTTAACCAAGGCAGAATTCTCTCTTGTTTGCACAGAAGCTCCGAGATCCAATAATATGTAGAATGTACAAAAGTTTATGCATATATATCAAATAAACTAATAACTGTATCCTTGAGATCACCTTACTATACAACTAAAGTTTCAGCTCAGTGAATGAATAAACCCAGAGAAAGTTCGTGTGAGATTCAATATTGCCAATAGGCTCCGAAGGGTCAAGAGAGATGAAAAAGACTTCATTTGGTTGACTTACTATTTGGGGGCTTTCTTGTTGCTCCTCATGGGTCCTTTATTCTTCAGTCAATTTGGAAGGCATAGGAACAAGTGAAGCACTTGGTGGTTGGGCAGCCTATCTTCTCTTCTTTTGACACTAGGTGCCAAGCCTACAAATCAATTTCGTTGAATCTGAAATATAATGATAAGATCCTTGCCTTGACAAGAGGCTGCTTTGCCCTCCTTTGGTTTGAGAAAGGAATTAAAATATTTCATGACTCGTAGTGGATGAAATGGACAGACCTTATAGCTTTCTATAAGCCACCTCAATCTCAATTCAGAATGTATATAATGCTCAGAAATGCTTTCACAGCTCTCTACTGGACTAATTATGGAGGATGAGAATGACTTTTGGGATACTATAAGGTGGCACAAAGGGCCCCCTCTGCAAGAGGCTACCTCCACTCTATGAAAAGATTGCCTTCTCCCCAAACCTTTCCTGGGCCTTCAACAATAAGTGGAATGTTTGTGAGCCCATTAGTAGATGAACTCATAGATTTAATGTTTTGTGGTCTTCTTGTATTCAGTCAAAGAAATCTTGCATTAGATGGCTTCTAATTCAAAATAAGCTGTTTGTTGGCTTCTAATATTTTATAGGTTGTTGAGACTATAAACTTGTTGTTTTCTTTAAATTTTTATATTTATTTTTATTTTTTACTTTTTAAAAATATATTGTACAAACGTACCCACAGAGTACCGTACCCAAGATTTTTAAAAATTTGACGGTTCAGCATACCATACCCATACCTGTACCGAATCAGTCTAGATTATGAATTCAATTATATATGTTTATCTTTTTTTTCTTGTAACTTAAAATCTATCTTTAAATGTTATACACGCTCATAATTAACAAAATTTAAACATTCTTATTATTGAAATCTAATATAATTAACTTGTTCATTTAATTTAAAAGACATAGGGGTTTTTATTTTATGGTAACAAAAATTAAATTATTAGAGTTTTTGTTCGCACTTCTTATTATCTCCATGCTATCAAATAGAATAAAGAAAAACATCTCTAGGTATATTATTCCAATATCTATTTGAATAATCTATGAGAAGTTTTTAAAAAAGGGGTTTTGGTCTTAGTTCTTATTTCATTGGTGCTTCAAATTTTTAGACAATTCTCGACCTTTTCACATCTTCATTCTTTTTCTTTTTTAGTTTGTATGTATTTGTTTGTGTTTGTTATAAAACATTTAGTCCATCTATTTCATATTATTTTTTAATTTTATTTTGTTATGTCGGCCATTAACAGTGAACACACTCACTCCACCACAACGTTTAAACTCCCCCAGATGTCATTGTAGGAATGCCTCTCACAGCATGATAAAAATTACGCTTGACATATCTTTCTTATCTTATTGTCATAAACCTGTAGCAGAAGTATAAAAAGTTTAAACACGTCACAAAATGATGCTGCACTTGAGGCTGAGATTACTTCAATTTTTTTACGGGCATCAGTCAATAACCGGCCAAGACTCCGAACCAATATTTGTCATTATTATCCTGCTTTGTTCACTCTGATGGGCACATAACCGGAAAGAATGTTGAAGTAAATAGAAGATCTTCATTATAATGGTGGGCTTAAAAATTTAGACAAGCTATTGACAATTGAGGTAACGTCAAAACCAAGATAGACTCTGTAATGAAATGGTGACACTTAACAAGCTCGATGCCAAATATAAAGCTTGGTTGCCAGCCAAACTAGCCGAACAAATTCTTCAACTAAATTTGTCCCCAAAAGTATTTTCATGCTCGCTGGAGCTACGGACAGAATTCATCGGAAACGTGCATCCCCATTGGACTGTTAACATATACAGCTCATTACGACAGAAACTCCCCAAGAAATTGAAAGCGATGGTCCATTTGCTTGATTGATTTGGGCTTCGCCAGCCAAACGAACTGCAGACTGTAAGATGGTAATACGACAATAACTATGTTGATGCAGTTGCAATAAGTGTCGAGTGTATGCATTATAGACGTTTATTCAAGGACAAAAAGACTCCATAAAGCATTACCAAAATATTCCAGAAGACTCCAAGCTATGCGTATAGAATAGATACAAAACTCGAGAAGATGTCATTCTTCCATGTAGAGGTGTTATTCTGGCTGAACTACAGATTTACCATGCTGTGACTTTATATGCATAATGCTTGTCATTTCAAATAATTCTAAGAGTGCATGTCTGGATGCAGAGTAATTCAATTCCAAATTACTCTTCATACATCTGTGCCTGAATTGGAATTCTGACCAATGTCATTACTGAAAGAGTTGTTTTTCGATTTTCCTAATATTCGTCCAGATAAAGAGTTCTATTGGACCAAATCAAA
Organism: Taxus wallichiana var. yunnanensis; assembly: GCA_018340775.1. NCBI lineage: Eukaryota > Viridiplantae > Streptophyta > Pinopsida > Cupressales > Taxaceae > Taxus > Taxus wallichiana. The sequence continues at coordinate 408,199,217 of CM031241.1, forward strand.
AACATTAACCATATGCCCGTATAAACTTGATACGATATGGGCTTCGGTTCACACTCCCAATTTTTTGGCACTCACGGTCAGCCATTTTTTTCCCTTGAGATCCTTGATTTGGCATCTGTTGTATTTTGATTGCAAGATTTAGGCATTGATGATAATCCCTGTTTGATCCAAGGCCAGGGATGACCCGTGGGACAACACACTTACGACAGATTCTAATGTGCTAATACACAGTAATGATTTGAAAATCATAGAAGTGCAGCAACAGCAACAATCACAGTACTGAATCAAAGAGTAAGTATTACAAATTTTTGTACAAAAATCTAAGAGATTGGATGAATGTGTCTATGCCTTAGCTAATTCGTGCTCTGCAATTCTATGGATAGCTACGTTACATTACTATGAAAGTGGGGAATATGAAGAGAGAGCTTGGAAATTACGAGAAATATAATTGCTCGTCTTTTGATGGCTCGTAGCCTCTATTTGTTGTTTTCTATAAAATACAACAGAACAGTTGCGTGAACTATCAGAGTTGTGTGTAAGACGAACATATGGCTTTTACTTTTCTTGGACTTTACTAAGTGTTCACTCAAGCTAGCTCAGGAACACACAGGTTGTGAACAAGTTTATAGAGAACTTGTTCGAATTAACTTTGACAAAACCAACCACACGCATCTGCGAGCAGTACAATTAACGAAATGCTTTAGAGGTCACTTACCTGGCACATCTGAAAGCATTAAATTTAAGAGAAGTTTCCTCCGTATCTCCTGTGCATGATGAACTTCCCGCAGGAATATAGCATGCTCCTTAACTCCTTGTATTCCAAAAGTTAGTGGATCAGCTCCTGCTGCAATGATGAGCTTATCATATGCAACCTTAAAACGCCAATTTGGATGGGGAATTGATTCGTTTTTCTCGCCAGCAGCCTCACAGAAAACCTGTATCCAAATCACAATAATAGTTATTTACGATCTGCACATTAAGGCTGACTGGAAAGAATCTGCATGCACGACTTCTAGGAAATATTAGCTGGAAAATGCTTAATTGATTGAATTAGTCAAAATAGAACATTGCAAAACAAGAAAAATTGAATGGAAAGCCTGTTAGAAATAATTCAAAAGAAACTTGAGTTTCTTGTGCTTTAGTCTCAAAATTAAGGAAAGTCTGTTGGAAAAAATTAATAATAAAAGAGACACCTTATTGTTACAACAATAATGAACTCCCATGGAAAGCCTAATAGAAAAATTCAAAAAGATATTAAGTGCTACTGTGTTCCAATATAAAAAGGAACGAAATCGATGCAAATGGTTTATCACAACCAACAAAATGTAAAAGACTATCATTAGAGAGACGGATATATTGCACTCCACAATCAGTGTACGTTGAGAATAAATACTTACAAAATAGAACAAGGGTAGTGAGTAAAATGGATGCAGTTGGTATGAAACAGTGTCAGTGTAAATATGAGAAACCATAGAATAGACTGGCAAAAGGAATCTGCATAACAAGCAGTGGAGTAATGATCTTCTTGTGAGAATGGTAATGTATTAAGAGACACTTGTGCAAGCTGAACCAGACAAAGGAATCTATATAACACGAGCAGGGGTAGGGTAGAGGAGTCATGATAATATTGCAAGGATGGTAGCATGCAAAGTCATACTTCTTGTGGAAGCTGAGCCACATAAATTCGTCAGGTTTTGGAACATAGACCTCATATTTTGTGGTACTGTGCTCAAGATGCTTAGAAATTGTGCTTCTCAAGCTACCTGGATGATACAGGGAAGCGAAAGTCACCCCTCGCACCTCAAACTTAGCAAGCACAAGATTCGTGTGTTCATTGAGCAATGCACCAAATAACATCAAATCCATATTCCACTAACCAGCAAACTCTTGTTCAGTTGAGCTGCCAAACAAGAGGTACTCTTCTCCCTCCTGGAGCTGCCCAAAACTTGCACCTTGCCTCAATCATTCCCACAGAACAAGCCTAGGTGGGGAGGATGGCCTAGCAGGCAGCCATCCCCACCATCGAAGAACTATCTCGCAAGAACATCTACTATTTCATTGTCATATGAGTGGCAAATCACAATGCAGGGCACACATTATCAAATAATGTCATTCACTGTGCATCAACCATTGGTTCTTAATGATTCGTTCTAATATCCAAGGATGGCCATGCAGGGCACAAAATACCAAATAACGCCATTCGCTTTGCATCAACCATTGGTTCTTAATGATTTGTTTTAATATCCAAGGATGAAATTGTAAGCCACGGAAATGAAATGGCTGATTATGCTTAAGCTTAGTCACCAATGACCATCCGTCCACAGTGAGAGTAAGAGTTAATTGAACATTTATACAATCAACCCATCATCCTTGGAGAATATGTTGCAAGATGGACTAACTGCTAATACATAATAAATAAGCAAATTCCATGGTGAGTGCCTTATAAGTTGTCTCTAGCTGTTTACTCCATTTTTGTCCCCTATATCCCTCAAGATTATATGCTTTAAGATACATGGAGAATATGTGAAAGAAAACATCAGCATCTAAAGCAAGAGGCTTTCTGGTACAGGCTTCACATGAATTGTTGAAAACAAATTGTCTGTATTTAAAGAGCATTTCATAATCAGGCCTCCTCAGAAATTGTTGAAAGCAAATTTTAGCCACTGTGAGTTGTTAGCTGTTTCCGGCTGCATTAATCCCATTTTTGTCCCATGTATCCCTCAAGGTCATGTAGTCATGTGACTTAAGCCACATGGGGAATTGTTGAAAGCAAATTTTTCGTTATCTAAAGCAAGGGCTTTCTGGTTTAAGCTACTTGTGGATCGGTTGAAAGCAAATATGTTTGTATTTGAAAAGAAGTACTTTGCAATTGGGCCTCGTGGGGAATTGAAAGCAAAATTGAGCCCTTGTAAGCTATAAGCTGGTTCTGAACATTTTAATCCCGTTGTCCCCTATACCCATTAAGGCCGTAGGATTTTGGTCTGGCCACATTAATTCCACGTTCGCCCATGTATCCCTTCAGATCGTATATGATTTAGGCTATGCATGGGCAATTGTTGAGAAAAGTCCTTCAAGAAAGGGATTTCCAATTCAGGCCCCATGAGGAATTGCTAAAGCAAACTTACAAGCATTTAAAGAAAGGGTCTTCCTAAATTAGGCAAGCATTTAAAGAAAGGACTTCCTAATTTAGGCCTCGATGAGGAATTGTTGAAAGAAAGTCTAGTACTTTGTTTGTACTCTGATCTAGGCCTTGAACGCATTAATTCCATTTTGACCCCTGCATCCCTACAGGATTTAAAATACAGGGGATATTGTAAAAGTAGTTTTGATCATCTGATTTAAACTAAACAGAGATTTTGATTTAAAGTATATAGAGAATGTTTGAACTAATGATTTAGACTAATTGGTATATTGTTAAAAGTGGTTTTCGTTATCTCAGTCAGTACATAGGAATTTTTTGAAATGTTTTGCCACTATTAAAATAAAGGCTTTCCTATTAAGTCTCGTGGGACTTTTCTAGAGCATATTTCAGCTTGCAGAAAGAAAGAACTTTCCAATTCAGGCTACATGAGGAATTGTTCAAAGCAAAATTGTGTGTTTAGAGTAATGGGCGTTCCAATTTAGACTCTATAATGAAAAGTTTTAAGGCAACTTTGATAGTATTCAAAACAGTTCGATAGTATTCAAAACAGGGCTTTCCAAGGAAGAAAAAAATAACGTACCTCTTGGGTGTTGGTGTCCACATTGAGGCACTTGGCAAGCAAAAATAGGAGTTTGGGGACTTAGACAGAGCAGGTTGAATTCTGCTCACAGGCTCCGCCACTGATCGAAATTCCAAAGTTCCAACGCATGTAGAAGCCAAAAGAGGAGTAAAAACCATATGATTTTGTGGCAAAATGCAAACAACATCATACAGTTTAGTATTCATCCCTTTCATCAGATGGAAACCAGCCCAGCCAGTACCCAGGACTACAACACGAGCCTTCTCCCCTGGTTTAGTAGGCCCCAAACTAGGCAAACACTCCACGCTATCAGATGATTCACTTTCACTGTGCTCCTCTCGAATCTGCTCTGCCATGGGACGGAGGTTTTGCGAGGTTGTACAAATTGACCTGGTTAAGTTATAATTCCGCAGGTTTTCCATCCTTGAGAAAGACCACAGCGTGGGCTTAGCAAGCCCATATGTGTATGCTGATGGTGTTAACAGCGTGGATTCATTTGCAACCCTCCTAGCCAATACACGAGTACTGGCTGACTGGAGTATTCTTCTGGACAAAGGCAGTAATCCCATCGCGGCAAATCCTCACAACTGCTTAAAAATCCAAAGCTGTTTGTTGCAGTGTCCGCCTGCCTTCAATAACCTTTTCAATTTCTACTTCCCATAGAACCAGTTGCTAAACGGGGTTCAAAGCCGCATAGGAATGCTTAAGCAAGGTTCTGGTAATATTAAGATCGGGAAGCGTTGGGTAAAGCTATGCTTTTGCTTTCAATCAATCCCACACGGTTATTGAACAGCTAAGATCTCCAACTGTTATGGCCGTAACACTTTCACGTTTTACATTAATAAATGGACCGATCAGTAATCCAGTAGCTGTATATGTACCAGAAATTTTTCAATCTGTTCAGTAAAACCCACATGGCACAAGTAAAACTGTTAAAGCCAACCAAGTTAAAAAGTTAAAACCATTACAGTAAAGCTCTGTGCATTAAATTTTAAAAAAGTAAAATGTGAATAAAACAAATATAAAAAGGAAGATGATTCAACCGCTACGATCCTGTCAGCCAGATTCCTTAACGAATCTAGTCAACGATTTCAAGAATTTTTATTTACAAAACAGAAAACTTCAAATGAATTCCCCCTGTTTTCCTTTAAATATTAAAAAGATTCCTAGATTCTCCTCTCTTGCATTTCAGAACCAGAACAATAAGCACCGCCAAAATGAAAAAGTTTAACTGGTAGCAAAAATCAATGGTAAAAAGATGGAAAACAGCAGATTTCTGACATGAGTACGCACTACCCTCTAAACTTCCAAGTTTCTCAAGATTAAATTCAATACTGGAAAATAAATAACCAAAGGATTTACGGAAGCAGAAATTATTAGTAACCATTTAATGAGTTTATTTACTTTCAAGCTTAATTTATGCCCTTCATTTCTCGTTTATACCCGCACCCTAACCGAGATGTTATCCTTCAAATAAATCAGAAAATCTCGTAATAGCAAACTTGCTCACAATACACGGTTTGCCCACGGAATACATCGCGTTTTTCCCTTAAAAAGATGCGAACATTTAAAACTGTTGATTCTTCACTAGAATCTTCTACGAATCTAGAACTTTTCATTGCCTTTTCCCAGGCTAAAATAAACAATACCGAAACAAAAAAATGGTAAAATGAATGAAACCAAAAATTCAGAACATTAAATAGCAAATGCCGAAGAAATAGGCATAAAAAAAACCCAGACTCCCTCTATGAACACAAAGATCAGACTTTTATATATTTACTAATAATTTCTCAAAAAACCTTAAAAATCTTGCTTTCCCATTACACAAAGCATTCCTCAAAGAAACCGATTTTTCTACACTCGCCTCAACATGTCTTCGGAATCTCCCTTTTTTAAGAAAGAAAAAAATGTATTGAAAGGAAAAATGAACAAAATCAAACATTTTAAACAACAAATTCTCTCAAACCAAACTGATCTAGCAAACTTCCTTTCCCATTACACCTTCCTAAATGTGAATACCAATATGAGATTCTGATCTTCTATCTACATTTTCCAGGAGGCTAAAAAATTTCATGATCTGTCCGCGAACTTCTCATAAACAAAATACATCCAAACCAAATCGTCTTTTTTGTCATTCGCCTTACAAATAACATCAAGAAACTCGTTTTTCCACCATTCGCATTAATGTATGATCCAAACTTATTTTTTCACCAAACGCCTTCAAACTAGGATCAAAGCAATCGCTATTATTACAATGTCTCAGAGATCATCTAAATTTTCTAAGCACAAACTAAAACTTACCCCTGGCGGAAGAAACAATGCAAGAGGGTATCAAGAATCTTCCCCGCCTCCCATGGCGGTTGAACTAAAAATATTGCTCTGAATTCTTACACATTCATATGTTCTGTTTCCGAAAAATATTTGCTCTGTTTTTATAACCTAAAGAGGCACGTGACACGTCAACCGACAATGGCAAATGTACCGGCGACGAGTCAGCATCCACGTGGGCGGAGGAAATAGTTTCCGTGTGCGACACGAAAACACGTTTCCTTGAACTTTCGGAGGATGTAACGAAATCAAAATGTGAACTGACGTTCCTTCCCAAGAAAAAGGCAGCGATTTGCCGTCAACCGGACGGACCGGAAGAAAGTTGAATCGTCAAGGACACGGTCACGTGCGCGCGACAAGACCGCCTAGTCGCCTACAGCTGGAGCCCTGGGGATCGAAGGGGTGTCATGTTCTCCAAAGTTGTTGGATATTCTAGAAGCCATTGGATGTCTCGATCACACCCACGCGGTAAGAATTACGATTTACCGCTATTAATTGTAAAGGTATATGAAAACGGGTGTTTAGGTTTTATGAGCTCGGACAATTTAATAACGCCGAAAAAAGTTGTTATTTTGCGCGTTAGTTGCTAATATTGGCTGCCGCCAACTACGCATGTTTTGGCTGTTTTTAAAAAGTTACTGGCTTTTTTCCAAGTTCCCATCAAAAGGGGTTGATAAAGTATACGAGTATTTGTGGAAGCAACTATGAAATTTTTTATTGGGGGCGGCAGGGGGTAATTGTAACTAATTTTAATAGTGTTGGAAAAAAAATCACAAATTATAGAAAATTGAATCTGAAAAATTGGAGCGATCACATAAGAGGGTCATTTTTACTTGTTGGGGCAGCAACTGTATAGGAAGATCATTTCTAGTTATTGGAATAGGTCGGGGCTGAAATTTTTATTGTTGCATTCTATTATTTTCGGCCACATGTCAATAGATCATTGGGTAGAGAACAATATAAATATGATAATTTAAAATTATAATATAAATATATAGAGTATTCTCCAAAGTCTTTGCAGAAAAACTGGGAGAACATGGGACCGCAGAGTGTTAATTTCTTCTATAAATTATTTATAGCATCTACTAAAAATTATGCCTTGCCCTCTACATGGCACTTTGCTCTCTTTATATTTGTTATCATGCTCCATTGTTCATGTGGACTTGGGATCCATTTGAAAACTAGCTATTGGATTGAAAAGTGTAATGAACAAGCCAATAAGGGTATAATCGTATGACATAACAATAAAGATAGGGTAAGCAAGAGGTGAGAGGAATGAGGTTACCGCAAAATGGAAGTGAACCAAGGGAAACATGCTTGCGAGGTAATAGTTGACAATACTAGTGTAATATATGCCGCTAATGCAAATGGTATAATTCATGAAGAGCATTGCATGCGAGTAAATTTCCATAGTTGCAATTACTTATAATCTCTTAGCTAAGAAATCTAAATATGCACTCTTGTATCTTGTAGATCATACAAAGCAGATAAATCAATCACTATATAAAAGTATGTATTCTAATGGAATTTTATTAACAATATTTATTGTAAAGCACGCAAACAAGGCCAACCACAACCAAGTATGTATTTTAATGGGATTTTATCAACAATATTTACATGCACAACAAACAAGGCTAACACAACTAACTTGAAATAATATAAGGAATTTTTAACAAAGGCAAATTTACATTGGGTGTCACCATTGTAGGAATTGTAGGCTGCAGGATAGGCACACTTAGGTTACACAAAGAGAGGTGAGTGGGATGAGGCCGACCTTTGAGTGGTGAAAACTTTGTTGAGAACATAGTTATTCTTGATCTCCATTGAGTCTTTTGGAAAGGTTTGGGAAGTCAAGTATCGTCATTCGCATTAGAGCAATTGTGATATGCTTGGATACATAGTTGGTAGCTTGAATCTAATGTGTTTGTCTTTTATCTTTTAAATATTCACGCTTGGGAGCTGCTAGATTGATATTTACATATCTTTTCTCTACTCTTCATGACTCTTTACTTTAACATCCAAATTCCTATTTTCAACTTTAGATGCCTATTAAAACAATTAACGACTAACATTAACATTTTTGCAATGATCATCCATTCAACATTTAGGCATTTGAAAAGACAAAATGTATATTTGGGTTTTTGAGGGTGTTGGATTTATTGCATTTAGAACAAAGGAAAAAGACATTATGCTAAATTGGATTTGTGGTGATCTAGTGCAACTAGCCTTGTGTATTGTTTGTTTGTTCACAATTCCTTTAAAGATGAATCATTTACACAAGATCCCGGAGAGCATATTTATTATGCTCATTTCATCTTTGTTTCAGCATACCCCTAGCCTATGCCAAAGTAAGATATTTGAAACAAGGAATGGAAATCCACCAAAGCATAATGGAGAAAGTACTTTTGGCAAATATACATGAAATGGTTCATTTGAAAAGGCCTTTGAAACTTTCACATAATGTAATTGATAGGTGTAAAGCTAGCTTCCAAAATGTTTTTGGCATCCTCCCAACTTGTGTCAAAATGGGAGCTTTAAAACAACACATGGACATCCATCAAAGCATAATGGAAAGATGATTTTTGTAAGAAATCATTACAAGTGCCATATTAATATATGAAAAATGTCGAAGCATACACTGAGGCACATCAACGTTTTAACAAAATGCCTCAAACATATGTAGTCTCATGTCTTGTAATTATTGAAGGATATACACCAAAAAAATGTTGAAATGTCCTTCAAAACTTTTGAACAAATGCATTAAGCAAGTGTTGAACAAGACTCCACAACCTTTGTCACCATATTCCCGACTTGTGCAAAAATTGGAGTTTTTAAAAATTGTTCAACAAAATGTCCCAAAAGATATGTGGTCCCATAAAATCCCATGATTGCACGGAATGCAAGAAAATGGCTTTTGCGAGGATTTTCTCAAACTCTATGGGACACACCTGCTAACCAATATGTAAGCTTCCTTTTGGTTTTATTAGCATGATAATTCAATAATAAGGGTTCTGACTTGTGGTGGTTGTGTTTTCTTGGTGCATGTAGAGCATGATAAAAATATGGGTCTAAACCTTCCAATATGTGTTGACTACCACATTATAACCAAGTTTATCTCTAAGATTGATCTGAAAAAAATGATGTGAGAAATGCAAATGAGTTCCATCATGTGAACTAATGGCATTGTTCTTGTGGATAGTATAGGTAATTATGCTATATAAAGCAATGTGTATACTATTGTCCAAAATAGCACTCCATGCTATTTTGAACAACTCACTCAAGTTTCGGACTTAGGTAGCTCAGAATTACGAGACCCTTAGAATGAAGAAGTTGAAAACTTCTATTCTCCCACGACATGTGAAAAGACTCGGTGCTTTGTGGATTAGAAGATAAGCATTATACGAACTTTGTGAATATCATATTCAGCGAGTTGGTTAATTCTGCGCACAACAAAGGTTCTAATATGCCCAAAAGAAGTTGTGATCTGAGGAAAAAGTGTCGCGAAGACACCGAGCGACAAAAGCAAACATGTTTGAATGCGACTAAGAATGGCGGCCATAGGATAAAGGATATAATGTTATGTGGGTTTTTCACAATATTTTGTTCCACGGATTTCTAAACTGCGGAATAAAGAAACATAGTCACGGATGAAATCTCGACCAAGAACAATGAACATGAATGAAATCTCGACCAAGAACAATGAAAGTAGAAAAAATAGAAATCCATATGTGTTTTAACCTATGGCCCCATCGAAAAGGGAAGCACAAATGAAACCCTAATGGCATAGTCAAGACCCTTACTACACAATAAATGTCATGATCGATAATGTCCATCCATTTGATGGTCTTGCATGTGTTATGAGGAAACATCGGTATAGATGTGCATAATGCAAGTAAATCTTTGTATATATACCTATCATCATAATTATGTCATTAAGATTAAACAATAAACACTATAAAAAAAAGGTAAATAATTAAATTATGAAAAATTTGGTAATGTGGGAACGTGAATCAAGCGAATAAAACGACCCCACAACTAAACAACCATTACATTAGTGAGAGGTCACTTTTATTGTGGTGTCACCCATATTGTCATAGGGTTCATGATATATTGGAGTTTATATGTTATCGCAGACCAAACCAACCAACTAGAGACTAAGTCAAGCGACGGATGTTTGATTAATCTTTTGATTGAATGAGGATTTTAGAGTCGTATTCTAAGTTGCACTAAAGAGTCAAGGTAATAAGACATGTAAGTGTACAAAAAAAAATCTTTTGGGATTGTGAAGCCACAAAGGAGCGGATAAGAAGACTAAGCAAGCGAGATATACTCATCCCACAACCATTCAACCATTACGTTAGTAAGACAACCACTTCTATTATAACAACATTTCCATTACAATAAAGATCACGATGTATTAGGGTTTATATGTTACCGCGGACCAAGCCACCCAAACTATCCAATTAATATAGGATTAATTTATTGATTCCATAAAAAAATTTGAGAAACATGTTAGACTCATAGTAGTAACTTAGTAAGCCCTCTATTTGGAAGCAATAATATTAATTATTTGGACAAATACACTATAAAATTCCTATGGCTGAAATGGACACCATCGAACCCCGATTTGCGGGGGACAAATAAAACATCGTTTTAAAGTCAAATTAAGGTTTGAATCTAGCATCCCGATTTTTAGGAAAGACAACCCTCCATCCATTTTTCAAGGAGGGAAAAAGTTATTAACACGGTAGGATGACAGGAAACCAGCCATAAACCAGCTGGTATTATTTGATTTGTTTGGCGGTTGGTCCATTTGTAGCAGTCTTTTTCGGTAATAGTAAATTATCGTCATGATAACGATTTTCCAATGAAATTTGGAGGGCGGCTGGACCATCCTTCCCAAATTGTTGTTTCTCCTACGTTGAATTCAAATGTCAGTTTGGTCTTAAGGTTAAAATAACCATTAAAATAATAATAATAAATTACAGCTCGGGAGAATATTCGTCTGAAAAAGTATATACTAAATATAAACCAACGGTGCAGGGCAACTCCGCGGAGTCCGGAGTTGCCCCCAATTACACGCAGGCGATGGGAAGGTCCCACTTGTTGCACGTGCGCTTAGGAAAAGAATATGCCTTTATTTCAAAATAGGTACTTTATGATGCCCCACGGAAATTGATTTCGGGTCATTCAAGTCTACAACGTGTTCACGGTTTCGCCTATACTATGGCCCACGGGAATATCCCTTTTTCCTTTCTAGTTGAATCCGAACTTTAAAGAATCAATAGATTCGCGTGATGTTTTTTCTTTACCCCTCAAATTCGACTAGGTTGTTGAGCTATTTTTACGTTAATAAATATGGCATGGTTTTTAATTTTTCCTTATACTAGGTGTTTATTATCCTCTTGAAGGCAAGGATATTGTTTTCACCATTGCAATTAGTTATTTCCATTTTGTCCAATCAAATTTTGTTATTTGTATTTAACTGGCTAGAGCTAAAGTTCCATCCTTTAATTTTTTGTTTTTGGCAGGATTCTATTGGTCATGCCCTTTATTTGCTCTGTTGAGGGAAAAAGGAGATGTACTCCTGATAATTAAATGTGTTTACTGTTCAAGCTTAAATGCATTTACTGTGTCGGATGGTTTTGTGTGGCTCGAGGCCAAGTATGATTTTTTTGCAAATCCAATGAATTTGTTATTTCATGTTGTTGTGCCTGGAGGGATCCGGCGTGACTCGATCCCTCTTCCTGCAGTTCGCTGCCCCTCTTGTGTGGTTTCTGTACACCTTCGTTTCCGCTGCCTATGCAATGAAGCTGATGATTTATATATCCATGAGAGGTGTGAGGGTTTCTGAGATAGGCGGTGTGGCCACAACTGTTTTGCCTAATTTTTTTGCGGAGGATCTGAATGACGAGGTTTGGAGAGTTTTTTCGTTTGGGAGGAAAATCGTCGTCACGGCGGTTCCCGGGTGTTGGTCGAACCGTTTGCGATGGAATACATTGGAGTGGATGCCATCATTGGGACTGAAATAGACGTTGACGGCCATGGCAGAGCCACTGGATTTGTCAAGCCGCCTGGTTTTGTTGTCGCGGGTTTGAGAAAGAAAGATGCAGTCAAACAAGCTGTGGGAGAATGTATGATCGATGTTGGCGTTGGAAATCCGATTCCACTGGACATTTTCTCTCTCTTTCTAAGGTATGTATTACTCAAGTATTATATGAATTCCTTATTCAAATTTGAAAAAACTCATTTAATGGCAGAATTGCAGCGACAATAATTGGTTGTTGCCTCTAGTTTTTACTGTAAGCTTTCTATCACCAACAATGTTTTTCAGTCTGTCTTTTTCACAGCGGGAGGCACCCGCGCCGTTTTCGTCGTCGAGGTTGGGAACCCCGTTTGATGCCAAAGACACGTGGACTATCTTGTCTTGTTTCCGTTGTTCTGTTTTGGTGTGGTATTGGCTCCTTCAGTGGTGGTTCTGGTGTTTAGTGGTGCGCATGGGGATGACTCTCTGTCGTCGTAGCTTGCCTGCACCTGACGTTTGCCTTCAAATAATACTTTGTAAAACATCAATTTTGATAGAAATGTATTATTTCTCTGTCGTTTTTTGCTCGGTCATGGAAAATGAAACTGCCTTCTTCTGGTTTTGGCATGTGGCTCGAGGGGTTCACCATTGAGTTTCCATGGGGTTTAGAAAATGGTAATTCCTCTGAATATCCCACTTGGTTTCCGTCATGTCATACCTGTGACCTCAATATTTGTGCGCGATTGATCCCAGCTTGGCACTTATTTTACGCAAGCTTACTGTTACTTTAAATATTGGCTTCCACTGTTGAAAATAGAAACCTTGTTTGCATTTTTTTCCTTTTCTTATTGCCCAGATTTGTATTTTGAAGGGATCCCTTTGTATAGCATTTGTACAGTTCTGCGTTTTTTAGTCTCTTTGAGATTTATGGAGCTATATTTCACTCCTACTGTTGTATTTTCCCTCATAGCTCGAATTGCATGTATTCCTCTCTGAATCTGGGCATGATTCGTTCCTGGCTGCTCTGTTTGTTTGGTTGTTGTGTATTAGCCTTTGAACGTCTGGGTTTATCTTTATTTGTGTAAAGTTTGCTCAACTTGATGGATCCTCAAATGTGGACTGAATCTATACAGATATATGTTTAATATTCCTTTGTCTTTAGTAACATCTGTCATTTGTGAATATGCATTCTGGAAATTTACATCTCCTAACACATTGTGTTTGACAACGGAAGTATCTGTTACGAATATGTATTTCTATTTGAATCTTTTGGAAGTTCTGAAATAGCATGAGAAAAGTTGTATCAATCTATTGTAGTTGACCACTTGCATGATTAGATGATTTACATTGCACATGCATGTATGTAATTCATCCCATGGTTTGTCGACACTTAATGATCACTAAGATTTTGGATTTGGGGAAATTTTATAGCTTGCTCAATGAATTGGTAATGCATGTACCCTATTTTCTTTCTCATATGTGCTTCGATATTGTTATGAAATTTGAAAATTGCATACCTTTTCATGCGGAATGTAGCTTTTAAAGTTTATTTGAACCTAAAGATTTTCATTTACATAGCTTTTCATAGCTTATTTGAACTTGATAAAATGCGGAAAAGATGATTTCATTTCTTTGATAGTAACCATGAACACTAGTAAGTTTGAAAGTTAAGACCTTTTGTACCTCATTCTTGCAAACATGTGGCATGTTCTGAACTTTATAAAAATTTAAATCTGTAATCCTTTGAGGGCCTATATATTGCTTCCAAAGTCTTTATGAAAACCCTAAACCAATTAGCCGTTCAAGGTTCGGCTTTCTCTTATTGGGTCCGAAATTACGGTGTAAGCGAAACGTAAGAGAAATGTAAACTTAAACATGTTTAAGCACTAGATTAGTTTCGCATATTTAATATGTGAAGTTCACTTCTATGCACAATCTATTGTTTAGGTGTCTAATGTATGTGTGTAACTACTTTCATGTTGCTACTGTTGAAGCATTTTGGACTCTATTTTTATTTTGAGAGTTTGCATGGCTGCAATAAGACTTTAAACTTCAAATCTCTTCAAACATTTTGCAACTATTGTGCAATGATGCAATCGAACATTTCTTCTGGTTAGATTTATGATTATGCTTATAGGCACAGGTACATAATGAGAACATTTTCTCCCAATTGCAATTTACCTCCAGGTATATCTTGTGTTGTGCTGTTGGTTGGTCTTAGAGTGGTGTTCTAGGAAAGGCCCACGTCAGCCCTATGACCAGAAGTAGGGGAAATGAAAGACAATCTTTAGGTAATTTCACTCATTTCAGCTATCATGGGCTTCAATTCGTCATGAATGGTTTTTTTACAGCCAATAGGGTATATTTGAGGCCGCCATTATTCCAAAATTTACTGAATTCATTGGTCACCACAATGATTTTACATATCATAAGGCTCAAATGAATTTGCCGTGGGTCAGGAGGTGGAGCAACATCAACCACAAGGATGCCATTTAGCTTGGAATTTTCCATTTTCCTCTCAAATCTGAGTTTTTCCTAGGCCTTAGGAGAGGTTGGGGGAGTGGGACAAGGGTGTTTGCAAATTTATTTGCCATTTCAACGAAAGACAAAAAACTCTTCATAGCCGAGTCTAGACATAGGGCATAGGCGAAGACTAGCAAAGTTAAATAGTTTAAAACCAAAGCTACGATAACAAAGAGAGTTGTTAATTTTTTTACCAACCTTATTGACAAAACATGACATATTTACAACAAATGCCTTGTAGATCTTTGAGAAAATGTAAAACACGGGTAAGAGTTTATTTAAATGAGGCAACTGATCGACTTGAATGTGGTATACTAATCAAATCCAGCTTTCGGCTCATTAAGCATGAGTTCCCACAGAAAAACCGCTCTACCGAATCTGGATATTTGTTTGTGAATGCATCCTCGAAAGAAAGAATATTCTCTATGTTTTATGATTCCATTGAGCCCACTACTCCATTAAAAACAATACCCATGGAATCATAAGTTTCGTATATTGTTCATTACTAATGTGCTCGGTTCAGGCTACAGTATAGCCAAGAACGACAAGGACATTCCCATTGATCAAAACAGGGTAGCAGAACATCTCTACAATGCTTTGAAGGAATTCTACAGCACAAACCCGGAGTTCACAAACAGGGTTTTATTTGTAGCTGGAAAGAGCTATGTAGGTAAGTATGTATCATCTTTGGGTCATTATATTTTAATGCAATCTAAAATGGGTCCAACTGAAAATGTAGAATCGAATCCATTTGGAAATGGTAGTGTTAAATGATCCATGAGGGTCCATAAATTCAATGCTTTCAGGCTGTGTTAATGTTTTCTATACCTGTTCATGGGTTGTTGTTAGCCCACTCTGCATATACAAACAGAAAAACATTAAGATAATAACAACTGTAACTGAACTACAAGGATTCGAGGTACCATTTATTGGAGAAAAGTATTATTTAACTGCAATTTTCAGATCCTATGCATAAAAAATGCACTTTATAATACACTTGCTGCAAATTTAGCTACAAGGATTCTAGATCTAATAAAGAATAAGTTGCATCTGATAACATTGTCCAAGTATTTCACTACAAGAATTTTAGATTCTGTTTGAGTGAAAGTATAAAAATGTGTGATTTTTAGAGCTCTTCCTTGTAATGGCTCAGCATGTCCATGTTAGCATGCGGCCGATTATGTGCTCTTCATTCTGTTTGGTCGATTCTATCTTTGTCGTTCTCTCATGGCTCAACCAGAGGTTTATTGCTTAAAATGGTGGCTTGCACTATGTATTTGGGGACTGCATTCTAGAAATTTTTGTTTGTGTACCTAGGTTGGTTGTGATTTTCAATTACTTTGAATTATGGTGTCGTGTTTTCTTGGTAGCTCAGCTGGGTCAGCCGTTCTTGAAATAACTCATACAGTTTTTCCCTGTTTATTACCTCGCAAAATTTTAAATCTTACTCTGTGTAAAATTTTCACTTTTAAATATGAAAGTTTTATATACGCTGGCAACTGTATGCTCTCAGATCATATAGAGCTCATGTTTGAAATCTGGGTTCTTTCTTGAGTTTATTATCCTAGCCGACATTGTCATGAGCTTGGTGCTCTATTTTCGTGGCTTTGTGATTTGCTTAAGCTCACCCATTTCCATTACAAGTCGATCTCTGTTCACTTATCAATGGCCTCCATAGTTGTTTCCTAGCTCGTTGTTTGCTTTCTTCACAACTTCATCCTCCAGGGACTATGCCTCCTTTACACTTGCCATCAACGAGCTCTCTATATTTCAAACTAGCTTACGTCAAGAGTTTGCCAAATAGTTGTGCATACCTCTATATAGCCTATTATGGCCTTGTCTCGAAAGGCTTCGTATCGGGTTTGGTTCAGACAATGATCCAGTCATGAAGTTTATTGTGGTTTATAAAATGACACCTTTGGTTTAGTTTACTGTACATTTATTTTAGCTCACAAACATATACATATATCTATGTAACGTCATAAGAGGTAAGATTTAACCTTGTAAAATAACAAATGGAGATGACGAGAAAAATGCATGAGCTTTCGACTAATTATTATGAATCAATTTCATATATAGTGAAAGACCAGTAAGAAACAATCGATGTTACACATGAAATCGGATTATTCTTTGAACAATGAAGCTTACTCATTTCATTCGTGTTAAGTCATTCATCTTGCCAAGTTATTCCTCCCATTGATTCTTCTCCTTCCTTTTGTTTTCAAAAAGTCTTATTTATTGCCATTTTTAAGAACAGTCGTCAATTGCCTTTTCATTGGATAGTGGCAATATTGGTGTTTTTGTAGACAGCTTGTGGAGTAGCATCTATTGTTTCTGAACCTCACTCATTTTGTGTTATCTCCGTCCTTCTTAGTTATTTTCCCATTGACTTTTCTTGTTCCTTCTATTTTCATAAAGTCTATCTCCTTTTTTATGAATAGTCATCAATTTGCAGGTGATGAAGAAGTGACTAGGTTTAAACAAGTTTTTATCCTGTGTTCGAAAACCGTTAGTTTGGGAGAAAAATTTTGTTTGGCTTTTCATTATACCAAAAATTCCCATGGAATATGGTTCATAGTTTTGTTGTGCTCTCTCAAAAAAACCATATACAACCATAACAAATGAATCCTGCAATTTTCCCATTTAAAAAAACTCTCACAAAATTATTTACAACCACTTGCTGAAGAAGCCACTCTACTTGATTTTCCTGACAAACCATGTATGCAAAACATGTTATTGCAAGTATAAAAGCCCTCGTGATTTTTTTTCGGTAATGGTGTCTCCAGAAGAATTAGCATAAACAAGCTTAGACATGCGGAGATGAAAACTTACAAAACAAAGATCAGTTGAATATCTTTTATGTGCTTTACTCTCGGGCCTAGAAAATGCCTTAAAAGCCCAAATATATTTGGACCCAAAAAGGCACAAAACTATCCCCTGAATAGAAAATAATATGCTGACCCCATGGATTTTTCTAAGAACACAAAAAACATAACAAAGACATTAGGATGACTTTGAATGAACAGTAAGCAGCTTCATAGCCTACATACATGTTTATGCTAATTCTTCTCAGGACACCATTTTAAGAAGCCCTTTCCAACAAACCCATTTTGTAAATATGCTGCTACCATTGCATTTCTAGAGATGACATCTAGCTCACATTCATTTCTTTGAAAAGCCTGACATTAACGTTGTAAATTTACCACTAATTGGATAGTTGCAGCGAGTGCGAAGTCATAGCTCTGCTTTACTAACAATGATAATACCTCCTCATTTTACTATACACAAATTGATTGATCTCGTATACGTATACAAAGCGGGTTATATTGTGCTATGATAGCAAACTCTTTGCTGTCATTGTTTTGTTTGTTGTATGCAGAAGAAGAAGAAGATTGACGATCCACTTCATTTTACTTTGACACATGTCCATCCCATGTTCTAAAGCGCTTCTTTCGGCACAACCTAAGCTACTACTACAAATTTCTTGTGTTATATGTCTCTTTTCCAATTTTCTATTTAACTTTTAATCGAATATGGCTACAACTAGCCCGCATGTTGTATCCAAATGTATTTGATACGGCCTCAAAGAAATGCTTTCTCATGGACAACAAACAGGCTATGCCCAAAATGGATTAGTTCAAAAGACTTTAGAAACTTTCAAGACAACGCAATTGGCAGGTGTCAAGCCAAATTCCACAACCTTAATCTGTGTTCTATGTACTTCAATCACATGAGCAACCTTTATTGCATTACACCTGCAATTGATCAATACGTGTGCATGATTGACCTTCTTTCTCGTCCTCCCTATATGCATATAGGCTTACAAGTATTTACAGACCACATTGCAATTTCATTTGGATCCTAAAAATGATGCAACCTATGTTCTTCAACCTACAGACTGTTTAAAAATGATTATAATAATAAACAAACTACAGCAGAGGATTGCTCTCTCTCATTTACCAAAACTACCCCCACACCAATACAACTACATGCCTTTTCAATCATCCACACTCATCCACACGGTGTATACTTGCTCCCCCCAAAGGGAGCAACTGCTAGTTTAGTTTAAGATGTCGTTTCTTCCTACTTGCGCATTATCTCCAACCCGCTGAAATAGTATCTTATTCCTTTTATGCCATACAAGAGTATATATAGTTTAGAGATGCTCAATATTATCTATTTTTAATTTTTGTCTTTGTTTTCATTCTACTTATTTAATGTGACAATTATTATGCCTTACAGGATCAACAATGATTTTCCTTTCATATTTTATTTTGAACAACTCTTTGTCGTGGGGAAATATTTCATATTAAGTATTTACAATAATAAATATAAAATAAAGGTATTATTTAAAATAGAAGCGTCATACTCAGACAACGCTTTCCACACTTATAGACAACATGTTACATTGCTAAGCGACTTCAACATCACACCTTCAATTGAGTACAAAAAACAAGCACATCCGGAAGTAAGACAACATCGCAATCAAAGGAACGATAACTACTGTACTACAAATATACTCGCAAATAGAGTACCACTTCTTTGATTACAATAGTTTATTCGACCTTCTTGAATATCCTCTTCTTCCACATAATACGACTTTAGTGCATTGCAAAACCAATGCCGACACATAGTTCTATCCACGCAAAGTTAAATTGAACACTTCCACGAAGTCCTCTCTTGCAATTCAAATCATCTATCCCCTTTCCAACAAACCAATTGCACCCCAAAAACATAGACCCAATGCATCCAACACAACAAAAATAAAGCATTACCTTCGGCGGAATTGCCATATCATGGCCTTGTTATAGTGGCCACCATTACTTTTCTTTTTATGTCGATAAGTGTTTCCCACTTACAAGTGGAGTAGTCCTCTTTGGTGGGGGCTATTCTCTGATAGAATGCATTGACATACATAAAAATAATTATGTGTTCATCATGTCTATCTATTGTTATGTGATAGATGAGTTAACATTTTTTCAACACTATTAAAAACAATGTGTTTATTTTATTTTTTAATACTACAGGAGTTAATGACCCAACGACCTGGCACACTTCGTGGCACGCTAATGCAAGGCAAGTCCTCCCAATCGGCTATGTAAATGCAAGGGTAACTAGTCCCCTTGGGCCTGGGAGATTAGAACACAGGTGGGTGGCTAGCGAGCACTCAAGCCCCACCATCAGGCCACACCTAACACCCAAAAAAGTGTGTTTATTAACACTTTGTGTAAAAACACACTACTGACATCCAACGTGATTCAAACTCATGACCACACGATTCTTGCTAGCTCGCATTCTCGCCAACCCGGTAGATCTTACCACATCTTTATCATTCGTTTTCAAACTAATATGTTTAAAAACAATATAACTATGATTTGACTGCTGCCCACAGGACCCACCCATGCATGGGGCATGTATGGTGCATTTTATGGGGCATCGATGTAAAGTGGTACATTCTATCGGGAGAATAGCCTCCAAATCGTCCTCTTTAGTGCTAGATATTTGACGCCACTAATTTCTTTTGAGGCATCATTAGCGTATGAAAATATCTAGATTGCCTACATGATGTCTTATTTTCTATTAGTGTTCCTTTCACGTTTGTAACCCTGTTTTAGGACACAGTGGTGAAGGAGACACAATGAATGCATTTGCTTACTGGTCTAAACTATTGCATGATTTCCATTGGCTACCCCATTTGCATAATCTCGTGGATTTGTTTAAGGTCCCCCAGTTATCTAGTGTGATGGCATATCCACTTCATGTTGTTCCTCAGTCGTCCACATGGAGATGCTTTCTTATGGGACATCCCAAACGAAAGCATTTCATTCAAAGCAACAATGTTCATATTTATATGGCTTCTACATCCGCTTTTGTTTTCATTGTGATGCCCCATGTTCGTAGTGTCCATCTTTTGAGGTTACCCCCTTCACTTGGAGAGAGCATATACTCAATAAGATTTAGTCAACAATATTATTCAAGAGAGATAATACAATATATGGATAGTTGATCTCCTAAAATCAGGGAGTCAAATCCCATCTAGAATCTTCCCACAATCTCTCAATTACTCCTTGAAACAATGCAATTATTACATGAGTAATATTTACATTATAAATTATTCGAGACCTAATTTCTACCAACTATATACTCAAATTTGGTAATTTATCCTTTGGTAACGAAAATTTTGGCTATGCTAAGCTTGCTAAGACAAATGCTCACATTTTAAGTCCAATTAGTATATCTCCTTGGCTCTTTATTCACTTTGCTCATCTCTACACTCTACTCTGCTACAAACTTAGGACATATTAATTAATCAAGCAGTAAATCATCTTTGTGCATCATTCCAAAACAATATGTTTCGCAACACATAGTGTAGACACTAAAAAGGGTAATTTTTCCTTTAACATTGTTGATCTTGACATTGCACACTTGCATGGAAAAATGCACTCTCGACTCTTGCTTAGCACACCTACTAAAACTTCATGTACTTGTTTATCTTTGCACACCTCTTTGTCATCGTTTCTAAAATTTAATTACAAAAATACATCTAGAAACATCCATGCTTAGACCCATAAAGTCAAATGTGTTTTTCTCCCTTTGGTCCAAAAACGTCGGTTTCGGTCATGTTGTAAAATTACATACCGACCATCTTTGCATAATTTTGGACCAATATGTTGTGCATTAATTATTTCAATTCCATCACCTTCATATGAACAAACATACCCCTTTGGTTGACCTTTCATGTCATAACAACCTTTGGAAGCATATATAAGCAAGTAAATCATACCTCATTTAAGGGATCTGACACTTTATGAACTCCTCATGTAAATAAAACCACCAAAGGCACCCAAAGCTCCCTAAACAATGAAATAACTCATGCACATCCATTAGGGCAACACCCTCTATTGGTTTGAAGTCTCCTTCCAAGTTTAGGAGTCTCCATTTTCATCATACAAGTAAACAAAGTGACCCTTCCCAAGCATTTGAACAAGTGTGAAACTCAAGCAAGGCATTGTCAAAGCACGATTGTCAAATTTTGATTGCACTACAGTAGATATCACATGCTAGGAGAATAACGTTTGGTTTGAGGCCTCTTGAGTCATGTGTACGTCGATGATGCACATGGATGCCCACAACCCAACTAAATTTGTTTTGCAAGAACTCCTTATATTAAAAGGGTTTGAGCAGTTTTACATGGTCATTTTGAAGGTGAGCGAAGAAGACCGACAGACATCGACACACATTTCCAAGCAAGCGAAGCACTTAGGAAGTTGCGAAACCTATATTACAAGTAGGTCCAAGACTGAATAGAAGTGTCGGGACCATACAAATGCTATTAACTAAGTAGTATAGTTTTGACCAGGACTTCGGTTTTAGAGACACACATTTTTAGTTCCAAATCTACTGTTCCTGCACTTTCGGACCACCTAGAATCCTCTAGATCTACACAAAATCAACTAAGTGCACTCTCTCCCTATGTTTTGGCATTTGTTAAGTAGCTAGTCACTTTGAAAAGCGTTATTAAGATTTATGTAATTAATGTTAGAAGTTAATTAAATCAAAATAATCACTTATAACATTATTTGTCCTTTTATGTATGTCAATAAAAATTTTAAACCCAAAAGGGTGAAATCACCTTAAAAGGTGAAATCATTTAGTCGGGATAAGTTATACGACCACAGCCGACTTATGCAGTTTTGCCCCTTTTCATCTTTTGATTCTAATTTCAATTTGAATATCTTTATTGTGTTGTTTCATCTTCTAAAGTAGGGTCTGCCTTATCATAATATTTCAACTATATAAATGTTATATAAGCATGTCAATATCACTTTATAACTCATCGACACTCTTACTATCTACTATTGTGCAAATATCACTCCAAAAATCACTCAAGGCTCCCTTAGATCTCCATAAATCATTTAGAGAAGTTGTTGTTACTACATGTTTGAAGCACTCAACTAGGTCAAAGGGTCTAGATTTTTCCATTTTCAAGTATGTAAAGGTCTTAAAGTCATGTCTTAACAAGAGAAAATCACTTGAAGCATTGTTAAAGAGTTTTAATAGACATACGGATTTAGTCATGTAGTTTAAACACACTACTACCACATTGGGTACGTTTTATAATCTACTAATTATCCCACTATATTTGTGTCAAGACACACAAAGAAACTCATAAGGGGTTGACTTAGATCACACTCACACTTGCACAAGCACCTAGGAGAACTACATGAGTCTTGATCTCGCACGAGGGCATGTAATATAACACTTGGATTGGTTCAACAATGAGTTGATTGCCAAGGGTAGTCTAGTTTTACCACAAGCATGCTTTCTCCTTTTTTAATCTAATGTTTTGATGAATGACATTATAAATATACGGGGTTTCCACTTTATTACATGTCATTACAAGTTATGTCGAGGTTGTATGAGCAGGAGCGACATACATAAGGTATATTTCCGATAAAGAAAAGACACCAAAATTTATAGAAGCACCTTGTGAAAGGTTCCAAGACAATGCAAAAGGGTCAAGACTATACAACCATTCTTTGCAAAGTGGTATGGTCCTACACTAGCTCAGTTTCCAATTCCTATATAAACAACAAAGCATTTTTAGTTTTTATTACCTTGTTCCACCTATTTCCACATCCAAATTCATGTTCCAACCTTTACATCCAATTCCCCATCTCCTCTTGTGTATTTGAGCTACCAATCTATTTGTTTATCATTGTTGCAAGTATTAATGTGTTATTTTGATCATGCCTTGTTAATTATGAAAGAATTAGATCAATATATTCTCTTGTAATGAACCCTAACATCCCATATATTTGTTGGGTGCTTTTCAAAACATAATTTAATCGGGTGTAAATATTTGGTCAACTTTGAATTTTGAATTTAATCTATTTTTCAAACTGTATGGAGCTTTAGTGTTTATTTATTTTCAATTTTTGTATGCTTTATCTTTATGCCATTTTATCATAGCGATTGGCCCACTCATCAATCCATCGGGCATACTAAGCTTTCTCTTCCTACTCATAAGAGTTGAATAATAATGGCCTCTTCTTCATCCCATGTTTATGGAATCCCTTCCATATTAAGTCACTATGCTACTAACTTTCCTTTGAATGAAGTGGAAACAAATAATGAACATTCTTTTGATTATGATCATAATGTGGACCAGGATCAAGTTACACTTGTATCAACTTTCATGTTCAACTTCGTGAGAACCCTCATCATATTGAGCCTCTTATCCAAATACTTCTTGTTGTTAAACTCATTCATGATTAACCATCTAATGAAAGGTCCCTTTTTAGGCCACCTCCTCCTCCATTTTTAATGTGCATACATTAACTATTCCTAGATATACGGTGTCTATTTCATATGTGGAACCTAATCTCCCACTTCACAATATTGTTATGTATATTCCTATAACCAATACTATTCCTACATCTCCTATTCTAATCTCATAATGGTTCACATTCTTCTTCTTCTAGCATGCAAGCTCTCTAATATCTTGTTCATACTTGTGCAAGCTCAAAATTTTACAATTAGAATAAGACACATATACTTTGCATCTTGTGGATTCTACTCAATTGCTTCATAACCCACTTGCACCAGAAGTGGCCTCCTATCTTCAAGAATATCTTTGTACATTACATGTTTCTTGCTTGGATCAAGTTTCTCACGATACATTACTTACCAATATATTTCCTAAAATTCTAAAGGATTTTTCATTACAATGGCTTTATAATATTCCCATGTATTCTATTCATACTTTCACTCCCTAGCTAATCAATTTCTTGTACAATTTCCTATCATGTCCGAGAAAAAGTTTCTTAAGCTCAAATGGCTAAAATTCAACATGGTTTTAAAGGGAAAATTAATGATTATTTCATATGCTAAAAGACTACTCTTCCTAAAATGAACAATATTTTGGTAGATAATGAACTTTAAGACCCTTTAACACAATATCTTATTACTCCATAAAAGAATCGAGTTATCTTTGACAAGTTTCATTTGTTTGATCATTTATGACTACTTTAAAAGAGAGTGCAAAGCTAAGATCTTCAACATGAATAATCTCAAATATGTTGGTAATCCTCCTAAAATGTATAATCATAAGTTTTATGGAGAAACTACTTTTAAGATCAAGCTTAGTGATGATAAATCCGACAATAAAGCCATCGTCAATGTTGTATCTCAACCCACAAAGCTTGAGAGATAAAAACTCCCCAATGACAATTCACAATTTGTCTTGTGTAATGCATGTAGTGCTTAAACAATTAATCATTGCAACCTTGTATCTCTCCTCCATTACTTGAGGTTGATACAAGCATGCCTCATGGTAAGAGTTTTGATGTTAATGCCCATTGTGATTATCATTGATGTGTTGGTCATACTACTAATCATTATATTAAGCTTTTCCATGTTATACAATATCTTCTTGATGTTGGTGTTATTAAATGGGATGCTCCACTAAATCTAAGCCTACAAACACTTGTTAAACGTCCTTTAGAGGTGCACCATGCTTATCATGTTGTACCACCTCCACCTTATTATGATCACCCATTGGATGCCATGATTAGTACTTTTACTATTATGACACATTCTTTTCTAGTTATTACTTTTGATGATATTGATATGGCTCACATTTTTGTTTTTGATACACTTTACATTCATGTTTTTTTATCAACATCATTTATGTAGTGTTTTTTGATATCAATGCTCCAAATAATGTACACACTCTTAAGTTACTTTGTTCTATTAGATATATAAACAAGAAAGTAACATTTGATCCTAAGACAAACATAGGGCATATTTTTCTCCCTCTCACAATTGGTTCTTCTACTTTTGATATTCAATTCTCAGTTGCATCTTATGTTCTCTCATGTGATATGTGTTTAGGTTTTCCCTTGGCTATGCACTTTTTTGATATCAATTTGATATTACATTAAAGTGTTAAGTTCATTCACAATAAGTGGTTACAATTGTGGGTATAACATTAGAGGACAATTTATCAAATCAACTTGGCCCAATGCATACAATTACTACTCCTAATCTTAGTGCATCTACGTCTAGGGCTTCATTCTCGTGCTACTCATAATAGGGCACCCCTCCTAGTGAATCTATGCATAATCTTCCAAGTATCATGCTACTCCTAGTAGGTCAACACTCTTCTTGGCATCCTGCTTGGTCATCCAAGTACCATACCACTCCTCGTAAGTAAATTTCTCGTAGGCCTCTAACTAGATCACTTTCTACGCATACCTCTCATCATGGGTATTTCCCACCCTAGATCTTCTATGACACATACTATGAAATAGATTATAAACGATCATCCTTCTCCTCCTCTAACACTTGTGGGGCTTGACCCTCCTTCACCTTTTAGGTTTGATATTACCCCTTATGAGGATCTAATTGGGTAGCTCGTGTGCTACCCCCTTTCTTATATACAGTTATTTTCAAAACAATTCAAAAACATTCAAATAATCACATAATACAAAAATATTCAAATGTTTGTAAAAATAACAAAATTTGGACATGTTTATTGTTTGATTGGCTATCTTGTTACTTTATACATGTTTTTCATATTGGTTGATGGATAGTATATCTTTTCTATATACTTTATATGTGCATGCATTCATGAGTTATATTGAACTTAATGTAGGACACACAAATTGATACATGATGATGGGTGCCATCTTGGTCCTTCCCCATTGACACTAATATTTGGGGGAATCTACTACATTATACAACAATCACCTATCTTGTTATCTATAATTTTACTATCAATTTTTGTTATACTTGTTAAATACATTTCTTTCACTACTTACTTATGTGGGTTACTTGTTTGACTACTTCCTTGTTTGGATACTTGCTTATGATTTCCTAGTTAATTTCTTATGCTATATGGCATGAGTTCCTTGATTTTCTTGTGACACCTCATGTGTACCATGTTTTTTTGGCTATATGCTTGTCTTATATGTATACAATTGCTTCTTTGTTTGTGAGCTACAATGCCTTCTATTAGGATTGTCTTGTGACCGTGGGTGTCTCGTGTTTGCAAATCTATGCCTCCGTGTGACTATGTTTCTATAAAATTGGTCATGTTATCTTGATGAACTGTCTCTACAATGATTTTTTTATTTCTATACACATGTATTATTGTTACTCTTTCTTATTGCATTTTGACTATTTATTATTTCTCTGTTAACTTGATTGACTCTTTCCACACTTTTATCGCTACTTTTATACACATGCACTATTTCCACTCTTGTTTATTGAGTGTTGCATGTTGTTTTCTCTTTGTTCCATGGTCTCCACCATGTGCAACCCCCTTTTAGGTACAAGTTCCCAACAATGGCCATCATTCCAACCTTTTATGTGATCTTCTTCAAATTATCATATTTATCACACATGGGCACACACATTTCCTTTGAGTTGCATAATAAAATAATTTATCACACGCACCTCAAAAGAGGGGTATTCATAGGGATATATTCTACATATACATGAAGATTACATGACACATGAACAAGTATTTATAGGGTAAAAATCCTTAGAAATAGGTATACTAAAAAAGTGGTAGAATTCAATACAAGGCAAAAATGTACACTCGCATCCAAGACCAAAGTATGGTCCTAACCACATTATATGTTCCTAGACAGGGGAAAATTCACACAATTTTATAAAATTATCATATTCTCTTAGCTATTTACTGAGACTTACGATACAAGTTCAAACATAGATTACTCAATTTAGAGCATTATATAGGGGCATGAATATTTCTTTCCTTCTCCTTTACACTACTCAAAAATAGTTACAAGAACATGGTTTGGGGGAATGTGCCTTCTTCTCCTCTATGTTATTCCAAAATTTGTACTCTCATTCTCAGTTGCACAACACATGACGAGGGCATGTTATATCCATTCCTTTTTTGTGGTTTTTTTAGTTACAAACTTTTACTCAACAAATTCTGATGGTTATAAAATTGGATTTAGGTATGTCTCGTAGTAGTGTGGTTTGGGGGTTGTGGAATACATCGACGTGGCTAAGTTCTTCGTAGGCATTCCTACCTCTCCTCTTGAAAATTTAAAGGGAAGATATCAAAGTTTCTAAAATTTCCAATACAAAATCTTCTCTTAACGAGGTTCTTCAATTTCTCTCTCTCATTCGGTGTTGGGTTGTATGCACTTAACACTTTAGTTTCTCCTTCGACATGATTGGGGACCGGTCACCTCCAAGCCTTTGACATATCAATAATAATACCAAATCTCCATAGCAAAATAAGAATGAGATATCCTCCCTCCGTAGAATGAACAAGTGTATTCATTTCATGTTTTTATCTCCTTTATTTTAATTTATGCAAATTTAATGTTACAAAAGTTCTGAAGTGTTATGTATATTTTGAGTTACGATTCAAGGGTAAGTGCACCAAGTTGGGGGGCCAAAAGTGGACAAAACCTGAAAATGAATGAAATGCGATCGTGTTATGTTTTCTTAGGCTCGGGAATTCACGAACCTAAAACGTGTATGCGCTATAATGCGATCACATTATAACACGTACACGTTTAGTGCTATGAAACACGTACACGTTTTGGGTTGTATGAATTTTAGGAGGGCCTAAAGGAGCCATATTTACTAAAATAAATGTTAAGTATAAGAAATAATAAAAGTAATCTTATACTTTAAATTTATTTTAGTAAATATAAGAAGTTAGGGTCACTTTGCACCTGATGGAAGTGGTCCCATAATTTTTACTGTTATAATCTAATCTAGAAGATAGTTTTTTGAAATCTAATATGGTCAGTACTTACTCATTTTCAGAATTTTAGCAATGACCTACAACTTTCAAGCCATATATATTGTATTCGGTCTTTGTTTTGTGAAAACATATTGTCATTTTGTAGGTTTGACCTTCTCGATTAGATTTTGGCCCTACCACTATTTGAATTGGTACTAATTTTGAAATTTGGTCTATAATTCACTTTAGTGACCATGAATCAATTTTATGATGTTTGTCTACTTCTTACTAAAATGAGATCCCATTTTGTACATAGAGGATTTCTCCCTGAATGGGATTCTTGTCTTATGGAAAAAATGAGGTGATTGTAATTTACCTCCTCATTAAGGCTCGGGGCTCGGGGTTTAAGGTTTAGGGTTTCGAGTTAAGGGTTTCGGTGGGTTTCGGGTTTAGGATTTAGTGTTTAGGGTTTAGGTTTTTGGGCTCAGGGTTCGAGGTTTAGGGTTTAGGGTTTAGGGCTCATGGTTCAAGGTTTAGGGTTTATGGTTTAGGGTTTATGGCTCGGGGATGAGGGTTTAGGGTTTAGGATTCAAATTTTAGGGCTCAGGGTTTAGGGTTTAATGTTTAGGGGTTAGGGTTGAGGGTTCAAGTTTTGAGGGTTCAAGATTTAGGGTTTGGGATTAGGGCTTAGGGATTAGGGTTCATGGCTTAAGGTTTAGGGTTTATGGATCAAGGTTTAGGGTTTAGGGTTTAAGGCTCGGGATTGAGGGCCGAGGGTTGAGGTCGAGGTTTAGGGCTCGGGGTTTAGGGTATAGGGCTCATGGTTTAAGGTTTAGGGTTGAGGGTTTAGGGCTCATGGTTTAGGGTTTGGGGCTTAGGGTTTAATGTTTAGGGTTGAGGGTTGAGGGCTTAGGGTTTAGGGTTTAGGGCTCGGGGTTTAGGCTAGCCCATTCACTCACTTTGTAATGTTCTGTGTCTTACCCATTCTTATTAGTATTGATTGAGAGTATTCAACTAAAAGGGTTCATCTGTTTAGAGTAGGTAGAATGTTCAAAGGAGTCATCACAATTTGATGTCTTTCATCTACCGATATTTTGAAGAAGGGAAATCACGGATATCCAAGAACAATTCGGTATGACTAAATGTTACCTAATACATCTATCTTCTTTTCCCCATCGTATGGGAACTATTTCATTCAATGTAATGTTTTGTGTCTTACCCATTCTTATTAGTATTAACACAGAGTATTCAACTGAAAAGGGTTCATCTGCTTCCTAGGAAGAACATTCAAAGAGAGTCATCACAATTTGATGTCTTTCATCTGTTGATATTTTGAAGGAGGAAAATGCTAGATATCCAAGAACAATTTGGTACAAAGAAATGTTTTTGATGCTCTTTTGAATAATTCTTTTAGTTGCAAGCTGTTGGGAACGAAGGTTTCATTCAAAGAACAAAGCTTGATATGTCCAGTGCTTGTGTAAGTTGGCAATTTGAGAGGATTTATGAGGTTCAAGTTTATTTTCCAAGATGCATTACTCCAATGTTTGTAAAGTTTCTCTAGATGTAATGTTATTCGATTCGGACACTCATGATTCCCAGAATGTACAATCCTACCACACAGACCTCACTAGTCCTTGATCCTTAGATATAGGGAGACACCGTTACTTGGCTTCCATGTATAATGATAGAGATATTTGTAAATTCGTGTTATGACCTCTAAATCTATATGAATTTCAATTTGTTTGGAAATCACATCACACCCTTCACTAGGCTTGATGACTACCCCTATCTTTTTTAAGGTGCTTTTGAAAGCATCCATGGGTTTATCATAGAAGGAATTATCAATGAATGGAAGGTCACTAAGTTGTAGGCCAGTTAACTCCCATTCAAAACTAAACAATAAAGATTTACTAGGTGATTGATAACCCCTTTGTGTTATTAGCCATTCCCTGCTGGTTGTTATACTTATTTTGAAAACATCGGAAGTTCTATCAAATTTGTTATCCATTCCAATAGCGAGAAGAGATTTCTCTCTCTCCAGAGGAGAGGATAGTGCAGAAATTCGGTTATGATCCTACACCTCTGCGTTGGTATATTCTTTGTGTTTCTTCCATTTCCTTTGAGATTAATTTTTGTGTTGCAATGGTTATTTTTTCCAGCTTCCAATGGGTCATCCTGGCTTGCATAATACCATACATGGAAATATGAGAAATGTGAAATTTGTTTCAAAGTGTGAAGAAATTGACATTCAAGAGCGCAAGTATATGTGGGGAGAAACAAGTTTGGCAGAGATATGTAATATGTATTATAAGGCACAAGGTAAATGTCATATCCATTTAGTTTCTTGTCCCACCGCTCATAAACAAGGTAGTTGTACAAGAAGAATCAATGATGGTTCTAGGCACAAGATTAGGAGATATGGTCCTAATATTGATATTCAAAAAGATGAACTCACTCATGAGACCTACTGGAAATATATGAGGTTTAGGGGTTAGAGATTAGGGCTCTAGATTTAGTGTTTAGGGTTTAGGACTTAGGGATCAAGGTTCAAGGTTTGGGGTTTGGGGTTAAGGGTTTAGGGTTCAAGATTTAGTGTTCGGGGTTTATTATTTTGGTTTTAGGTTTTAGGGTTTATAGTTTAGGGTTTAAGTTTCAGGTTAAAGGTTTAGGTTGCGAGTTTAGGGTTTAGGGTTTAGGGCTCGGGGTTTAGGGTTTAGGATTCAAAGGTTTAGGGTATAGGGTATAGGGTTTAGGGGTTAGGGTATAGGGTATAGGGTTTAGGGTTTAGCATTTAGGGGCTCATGGTTTAGGGTTTAGGGTTTAGGGTTTAGGATTTAGCATTTATGGCTTAAGGTTTAGGGTTTAGGGCTCATGGCTCATGGTTTAAGGTTTAGGTTTTAGGGATCGGGGATCGGGTGTGGCGTTAACACCGATTCACAACACCCTTCAATTTACACAAGTGTGTGCTTGAGTTCATGGTGTGATTGAGTATCGTGGGTATTATCTCCAAGTTGTGGGACTTGCTACTTGAGACAAACCTCCGAGAGAAAGTTGGTTCTTGCTCTAAACTAAACCTGCCACAATATACTCATCGTGCGAGACAAGACTATCTAATCCTAATCTAACTTTACGAAAATGACCGGGGAGAGAAAGTGCATGAAAAAAACCTACACTAAAGCGGTGATATACCACAAAGGGAGGGTATGAGAATAACTTTCCAATGTGTGAAAAATGGAAGCAAAATACATACTAGAGAGGGTGATAACAATATTCCACATCCAACAACATTCACAACAATATTTCATACACACACAATGATAATGAATCCCTACAAGAGCATAAAATAAACACAATATATTTCCTCATTTGATAAGATTGAAGAGGAAAGAAGAATTCAAATAAACACAACAAGAAAAATATTTTCTAAAAATATAATTTTTCAAAATTTCGACTAGTATAAGGTTTCCATATTTTTTATTTTCTAACAATGCCTTTTTATAGCTATTTTTTGAAGTTTAAACACGTCTATCTTTTATTGTATATATTTTTTTGGCTCATAAAAATTGAAAAAAATATATACTAGCCCAAACTAGGCCAAATTTTATACATATTAAAAAAAAATTAATTTCGATATTTTTGAGGTAGTTGGGGAGACATTGAAGCTTTGTTATGTTTTTAAGATTAAAATGTTTGTACTAGAAAAATAATACAAAAGTAAATACTCGCTAAAAAAATCTAAAAAAAATGTAGCCCAAACTAGATGCTCCTAGCTATCTTTGTACAAAGGGTTTTAAAAATACTAAATGGTGCTCAAAAATTGGTGGGGGCACGAAAGTCACTTTGTTATATTTTTAACAAAAACAGGAGCACCTATTGGTATTTTAGTTATTTGACCCACTTAAACTTATTTGTTTTCAATAAAATTTAGTAGCTTAGAAACTAGACTCAAAATGCTATGATTCATGTTTATACAACATCTTCCAATTTTGAGTGTAACTATTTCAAAAACTCGTACAAGTTGAAGTTTTTTTATTTTTCAGAAAAATGCGTCCACTTAAGACCCCCTTTTGCCCCCAACTTGGTGCAATTACCCTCAATTTCTATAATAGAAATTGACTTCACTCTATGTTGTAGGTTTCACCATGGAGCATGCCAACATAGACACATCAAAAGATAACTCTTTAGTGAAAACAAAGTGTTTGCACACACTCAATGTTGACAAGTGGTCCTATAGGTTTTATCATTGATGCAAAAGCACATTAATGAAAAAGCGTGATGATGGAGCAGGGTCGAGATGATGTTGTGGATGATGTTGACATGATGGTTCAAATGTGTTCATGATGATACAAGGAGATTCAGTGAGGTTTTCTTGCTCTTGCAAGCTCATTCAGGTGCTAGTGTAATGTCCCCTTTTCAAAATTAATTAATTCTGAATACCTGAAGCCTATTTTTATTATTTTCCGTAGGCTAAGGGGAAATTAAAAGAGAAAATAAATTAATTTAAGTGGTCCAAGGATATTTTTATATTTTAATTGGAAAAAGACACTTAAATTATATTTTAATCCAAAAAGCATTGTTAGAATAAAATAATAATAGAAGGTTGACTTCTATTATTAGGCTCTTAGTTAGATTTAATAAATAAATAAAGGAGGGGGCGCCAAAGTTGAAAAGGGAGCTGCATGCTTTTGTAAATCCTAATTTTAGGATAAGGGGTGAAAAAGTATTATTTAAAGTGTTTAATCCTATTTTTAGGATGGGGCGCCCACTTTGGAGTGTTTGAGAGTTATAAAGGCAGACTTGGGGGTTCATTGTAACACATCTTGGAAATTCATCAATTATTCTCTTTATTTGCAAGTGGCTTTTGCTTCTGCATCAGTAATTGAGGACAAAAACCCTCATTTACACACAGATCTGAGGACGAAAACCCTCACGTCTGAGCTTGGCAATTCCATTCAAGGGTTGCAGTGACATTTCAGGGTGCAATTGTTCCGCCAGTTCAGCTCCAGGCTATTGTATTCAGACACTGGTATTGTTTTATTGTATCTGGTTGGAAATAAATAAATAAAAGACTGTTTTTTCCATATTGGTTCACTGTTTTTATTCAGATTATTGTTGTTGTTGTAAAAGTTCATTTTTGCACATATGCTGCTCCTAGGATTTAACGAAAATATCCAGATTTGTTAGAAAGTATTTTTAGGGATATTATAGTGGTAATAAAGCATAAAAAAGTGGAAAAACATAAAAAAGGCGGAAAAGCAAAAAGAGAGAAAAAATTGCAGCTTTGAACTTCATGCAGGTTAGTGATAAAGAAGTCAGGTACCAACAAAGGGAGAAGAAGAAAGGTACAAAACAACTAGAAGTCATGGAAATCAGGGACCCGAAAGATGCACGTTTTGACAAGCTTGTTCAGGGATAGGACAAGTTAGCTAATATGATGGGTCAGTTGATCCAAGCTATGCAGGGCACAAATGTGCAAAGGGCTCCAAACAATGAGGAAGTTCTTTAAGGGTGAACAATAACCAACTCACTCAGAGGATGGTCACCAGTTCTACTTATTAGGCCCTTCCAGCCAAACTTCGTACGTAAAGAGGAAGCAATTTGGGAGGCAGAAATTCAGCCTACCATAGCAGATGATATTGCTACTAGCTATGAGGAGTACAAGGTACTTCCTCGGTGAGATTAGAGATGCCATTTCCCTCACCAATTTTATTAATCTGCAAGAAGGTTTTGGGGTGGAGTTCCAAGAAGACCATGTTGAGGTGCATAAAAATGAAAAAAGGCTTTACCAGTTGCTAATGTTGATTTTCAATTTGCTGAAATCTTCATAACAAAGCAAATTGAATGTGTTCATGACTTTAGTAAGAATCATGAAGATGTTTTATTGACTTCTAATGTTTGCATGCATCAACAAGATTCACTTGTTGAATGTGAAGAGTTCAAGGTGAAGAAGAATGTTGATCTTAACCGAAAAGTTCCAAGTCACAAGGTTGGGGATGTTGAAGATATCTCAACCAAGCTTCATTCAACAAAGGAAGGTGAACAAGTTGAGGACAGCCAAAGGTATGAAAGTGTTGTGGATTTGTTGCTTCCTACTAAGTCATTACATATGTGTGGTCATCATGGACAACATAGTGGAAATGGTAATAGAGTGAAGAACACTTTGAGTGGCAAAGGGCACATAGATCTGTTCATACAAGTTCCAAATTGTGTGAACATGAGAGTTTGGGATCCGGGTATTTGCAGAAGAGACTTGCAATTGCTTGAGGGCAAGCAATTCTGGGAAGGGTAGACTGTAATGTCCCCTTTTCAAAATTAATTAATTTTGGATACTTGAAGCCTATTTTTATTATTTTCCATAGGCTAAGGGGAAATTATACAAAAAGGGCTCAAAAACTTGCAATTCCATTTAGGGGTTGCATAGAAATTCATTATGAGAAGAGTTCAACCCATGTTTTTTTATTAGGGAAAATAGTTTTGAAGGGACTATACCCTGTATACAAAAGGGCTCAAAAGCCAAGAAAAGGCTCAAGAGAGGGGCAAAATATTACAATATAGGTGAAAAGTGGATCAAGACGTACAGAGATCCAGATCTAAGAAGACAAGATCAAAAAGAAACCAAAAGAGAAACAAAAAACGAGCTCCGCCAAAAAATAGCTCTAGAACCACCCGATGACAGCCAGATCGCAGCCAAAAAACAACAGCACAACAGCCCGTTACTTGATGGCTCTGTCAATCTTGGTCTTGATGGCCTGTAGTGACATGAAAAAGGCAATGGCTGTGGCCTGAGAGGGGTCCTTCATGTCTGCTTGGGAGATTGCAATGTCCCTATTCTCTTTAGGGCCCCATATGTCTTCATTGATTCCACTTAAACTGCAAACACTGTGGACATGTTGTTCAATGAAGTTATAAATGCTTTTGAGGGCAGATAAAATGTAGTCATTGCGGCTTTTGGCATTCCCCAATCTGCCATCAAGGGACTGCAGTTTCTTGAAGACTTCATCAATGACCCCCTCTTCCTCCTCACTTTGAAGGATCCTTTTACCCTTGGCTCTCTCCATGTTTTTTAGAGCCCCTTTGAGCTCTTGAATCTCCTTCTCCAATCTGTCAACCCTCTCCAGCAAATCCTCCTCTTTGGGCTTCTCCACAGGCATGCTAATATGCAGGAGGTTTTCAGCTAGTTCTAAGTCCTTGTGGCTCCTAAGGACTCGTTGGGAAGCAGGGATTTTAGCTTTCTTGCTTTTCTTGCTGGAGCCAACATCATCATTCTTTCTTTTTAGCAGGGGTGGAGTGGGAGCAGTATGGGCAGGTGGGGGTATGAAGGAGGGAGGTGGGATAGGGTTCATGGGAGGGCAGCTGGAAAAGTGGCGGTGAATCAGGAGGATAAGGCCCTAGTGCAGAGGGACAGCCCTAGAGTGATTTTGAACTTCCCTTATAGATTTCTCCAAGGAGTTGATCAGATAATGAGGAAAGCTAATAATGTTATTTCTATGAAAATGATTCAGAAAAATCAGATGCTTGTGAGGAATAGTCACATATCTTCCTTCAAGGGTAACATACCTTACCACCATTTTGGCAAGTTCATCAAAAGGTACAGGGATCGACTCCACCTTGAGGCCAGCAGTTACGAACTCAAGATTCTCTCCCTCTTCTAGAAATTTCTTGGTTTCCACCTCCCTGTCGACCTTCTTATTGAAGAATTTTGTGCCTTCCAGGCTGAGACCCATGATCTGAGCTATGAGCTCTTCTGTAATTTCCATTTTCATGTTACTATACTTGACAATTCTATTCTTCCAACCCTTGGCGAATTTGATGGAGATGTCTTGGTCGAAGCCTTGAATCCTCTCAATGAAATTCGACAGGCCCCGATTTGCAGGTACTCCCAAAGCTCCGTGTTCTCTTTCCACTCAGGGTTGTGGGTCGGTTCGGTTTTGCATGGTGGACCCCCCATGTTTCCTCTGTTCTATTCCTGTTTTCAACGGTAAAAAAACTTGCAATGTGCGGGACAGGCCGAGCGGTGTTTTTGGTATTTGAATCTGTTCTTCCCATGAAAGCCGGCTTAATTATAATGCTACATTTGTTATTATTGCCCCGCTCCCCCGCTTTCCTCCCATGCCAAGAAATGATGGCAATCCAGCCCACACAAATCGCAACAATCATCCAAATCTTTTGTGATGTCATCATCATGTACTTGGGGATCCACACATTAGCATCTAAAATACAGCCGTTAGTCATGATTTTCACTACCATGAAGATCAATGATGATGGCTTTATTGACATGAGCGGGCAGAACGTCCCCTGCCAATCCAAGTTTGAAAGGAATTATTAACACCTAAGTTAGCCAAACTGTCGGCAACCCTGTTTCCTTCCCGATAAGTATGGGTGATGTGGACATTAGCAAAGCTTTTGCATATATCTATAGCTTCCTCAATATAATCCCTGATAGACCAGCTGGGGTGTTGCTTTTTGTTCAGAAGATTTATAATATTTAGAGAATCACCTTCAATTATGATATTTTGAATATTACAATCTCTGGCAAGTCTAATACCCCAAAGAGCCACCATGGCTTCGAATAATGATTAGTCTGTCTTCCCATTCTTCCAGAAAAAGTAGCAACATAGCAGCCTCTTTGATCCCTGATGATGCCCCCACCACCAGAGTCACCCGGATTGCCTTTTGAGGCCCCATCAAAATTTAATTTGTGCCAATCAGTGGGGGGTTTAATCCATCGGACTGTGTTTCTGTCAATACCATTTTTATTTCTATTGATAGTGGCTATATTCCATTCAGTCAGAATGCATTCTTCATTCTCAGGTAGAGTCTATTTTTAGGGGGTTTAAATCTAGCAATATTATCTTGCACAACAATGATTATTTCCTTATAAACTTTGTTACAAGCCTGTCTATTGCTTCTGAAAATACTATCATTACGAGCCTTCCAGATTCTCCATATAGTGTGTGGCAGAACAAGTTGCCATAGTCTTTTCACCATGCAATGTTTAAATGGAGAGCTCCATTGCTCCCAAGTCTGAAGGCAGGTAAGGGGAAAAATCCATCTCAGATTGAATTTTGCAAAAATAAGCTGCCAAATTTTGGAAGCAATCTCACAATGGAGGAATAAATGTTTTATATCTTCAGCCTCTTGCTGACACATGCAACATCTATTAGGCATGATGAATCCCTTCTTAATGAGGTTATCATTAGTTAGGATCTTGCCATTAATAACTAGCCACCAAAAGAAGTTCACTCTAGGGGTTAGCTCCGGCATCCACAACTTGTGCCACTTGATTTCGCTTTCCATGGATGCAAAGAAAGAATTATATCCTGATTTAACAGTGTAATCCCCATCAAAAGAATCATTCCAGATGAGCTCATCTTTAAGATTTTGATTACTTAGATGGATTAGGGAAAGTTGATTCTGGAGAGATATAATATCAGCCTGAATACTATCATTCTCCACTTTTAGCTGCTTCCATTTTCTTTTGTTTCCATCCCTCTCAATGTATCCTTGGATTTTGTGTCCATACTTTGCAATTAAATTGTCTTTCATATGATCATAAGCAGAAATCCAGTTAGAATCAGTCCACTTATCGGTCCAGAAGTTTATGTTTTGCCCATCTCCAAGCTTCCAGCTGCATCCCTGAAAGAGAATGTATCTGCTGCGAAGAAGGTTGTTCCAGAAAATAGAACCACTCGGAAGGGACTGATCATATATGAAGGAAATCTTGTTCTGATTTGAAAGATATTTGATCTTAATCAGCTCTGTCCAAGGTCTGTTCTCTTTTATCAATCTCCATCCTAATTTTGCAGTAAGGGCAGTACTCATATGCTTGATATCTTTGATGTCTAACCCCCTAGTCTCTTGGGTTTACAAACCTGTTCCCAAGCCACAAGATGATATCTGAATCTTTCCTCAGTACCGTGCCACAGAAAGTGTTTTTGAATCTTCTCAATACTGTTCATCACAGCTGCAGGCATGTTGAACATTGATAGTATGTAAATAGGCAAGTTTTGAAGCGTGCTTTTAACCAAAAGGCACTTACCTGCACTTGAAAGGACGGCTCCTTTCCATCCTGCCAACTTTCTTTGAAATCTCTTAATAAGATCATTCCAAACCTCCACTGAAATCTTGCCAGTGCTTAAAGGTAACCCTAAGTAAGTAGCTGGTAGGGAATTAATGGTGCATCCAAGAATATTAGCAATCTTTCTTTGCCTCTCCTCAGGAGTATTGAAGAAATAAATAGAGCTTTTGTCAAAATTAACTTTTTGTCCTGAGGCTTCCTCATAAAATCTAAGGACAGTTTTAATGGCCTTTGCTTCAATAATAGAAGCCATTAGAAGCAGCAGTGTCATCAGCAAACTGCTGATGAGAGGAGGTCTGATTACCAGTAGTTGGAGGAAAGCCTTTTAACATGCCAATGTCAATAGCTTTGGATATAGATCTGCTTAAACTGTCAGCCATAATAATGAATAAAAGAGGGGAGATTGGGTCGCCTTGCCGTATACCTCTATTACTGGCAAAAAAACCCACAGGTTCCCCATTAACAACCACAGAGAATCTAGAGGTAGAGATGCAAGAGTGGATGATTTTTCTGAATTTATCTTGAAAACCAAATTTGGATAGGACCTCATCCATGAATCTCCAGGAGACCCTGTCAAAAGCTTTATGCATGTCAAGTTTGATGGCCATCCCCGCCTTTTTACTTTTATCCATAGAATGTATAGTTTCATGAACCATGATAATTCCATCTTGGATAATTCTTCCTGAATGAATCCGCTCTGCTGTTGTGAAATGATCTCCATTAGAATAGGTTGCATTCGAGTGGTGAGAATCTTTGTGAAAATCCTATAAATGACATTCACCAAACTGATAGGCCTGAAATCTTTGAAGTCTTTTGCATCCAACTTTTTTGGGGCAAGCACAATGTGTGTATTATTTAGTTCTTTAATCAGATTTCCCGTTCTGTAAAATTCATTGACAACTTTCAAGAGATCTTCAGAGCATATTTCCCAACATCTTTGGTAGAAGTTAGCTGAAAAGCCATCTGGACCTGGAGCCTTATCCCCTTCTAAAGCAAAGACAACCTTTTTTAATTCCTCGATGGTGACTGTTTTTGAAAGACTTTTAAATCTCTCAGCAGGCATTAGATTATTAGGAATGGAGTCTAAGAGGAAAGAGGCCGCTTGTTCATTATAGGAGGTGTTTTCAGTGAGGAGGTTCTTGTAAAAATTAAGTGCCTCTGCTTTGATAACCTCAGGATCCTTAGTAATGTTTCCATTTCCTTTAGTAACCTCAGAAATTCTGTTACAAGCTCTATGTTTGATGGCTGTCAAATGAAAGAATTTTGTATTTCTGTCACCATCCTTAAGCCAAAGGGCTCTAGATTTCATTCTCCAAAAGGTTTCTTCATGACTGTTTATATTATGTAGATCAGATAGAAGTATTTTTTCCCGCTGATGATCCTCCAGGTCATACCTTTCATGGAAACATTTAGCTCAAGCTCTTCTAGCTGTTGCTTAAGTTCTTTCTTCTTTTCAAAAATGTTCCCAAAAACCTCTTTATTCCATATTCTAACTTTCTGTTTAACATTCTTTAACTTCTGAAGAAGTCTGAATTGGGTTGTCCCTGTGCCTTCCCAAACCCACCACTCTTTAATTCTGTCCATAATGTCTTCATGTTCGAACCACATTTTCTCAAATTTGAAATTACCATGGAAAGGTTTTGTCCAATTGAAGAAATTGAGGACTATTGGATTATGATCAGATCCCGTTCAGGGAGAGAAGAAAGATGGAAATTCTGGTCCAGGATCCAATTTGAAGAGATAAGAGCTCTGTCCAGTTTAACCTGAATTAAGTTTTCCCCTAATCTTCTGTTGGACCATGTAAATTGATTGCCATGAAGCTCTATGTCCATAAGATTAAGAGTCGAGATGAAGTCAGCAAATTCTTCCATGCCAAGGGAGAATTCGGAACTTCCCCCAAACTTTTCTCCAGGATTCAAAGGAGTATTGAAGTCTCCCATAACCAACCAGTTCATGCTTTCAACCTTGCTTCTGAACAAGATTAATTCTTTCCATAGACTTCTTTTACCAGTAGCAGTATTGGGCGCATAAATATTAGACAAAATCCAGCTAAGATTATTTTCAAGGCTTTTAAAGATAATAGCTAAATGATTCTGGGTGGAGATGAGACCTTACCGTCAACCATCTTTGTATCCCAAAAGATCGCTAAGCCTCCAGAAGCCCCTTGAGAGTCAACAGCAGCAAAGGCAGCGTTCTGCCAAAAATGTCTTTTGAAGTCTTCAATTGCTTTACTTTTCATTTTAGTTTCCTGAATGAGAAGAATGTTGGGTTTGTTTGCTCTTTTAATTTCCTTAAGCATTCTTTGCTTAGGCCCTCCATTAAGGCCTCGACATTCCAAGAGATTACCTTCATTAAAAAAGTTTTGGAGATGCATTTGCCGGATGGCCCAGAGTTCTCTGTGTACCATCTGCAATTTCCTTTTCAGTCTCTTTTTCTCTTGTTTCTCTCTTAGATGGCCTGCCTTTTCTAAAGGTTACTCCAAAATTTGCAGTTCTTCTAGCAGTGGCCCTTGTGATTCTTGAGGTGGAGGCTTCCCAGCTTCCAAGCTGCTTTTCTTCCAGGCTTTTTGAACCTCTTTTCTTTCTTTTCACTAAGATGAATCCCTCATTATCACAGTCATTTTCCTTGTTAGAGGGGGTAATTTCTCCATCCTCCTTTCCTGTGATAATATCAGCCTGCTTATCCATTTTAGGAGTCAGCTCCTCCACATCTGTGTCCTCTTTCTCTTGGTTTAGATCACATGCAATGGATTCTAGATCCTCTTTGCCTTTTTCTTGTCTCATTTTTAGCTTCTCCACAGATCTGCTCTTTATCAGCTCTTGATGAGCACTGGTTTTGTCTTCCTCTTCTTCCATGCATGAGAGAGAAATGTTAACTTTTTCATTTTCTTCATCAACCTCCATGTTCAGCTTTACTGGATTTGGAGTCAACGAGTTCAAAGCTGAATCCACTGATATCTCCCTTTTACTTTCTTCCTTATTCGGACCCAGATCTACTTCTTGTTGGGACTCAATCAGCTTCTTAGGCTTCCAAAGTTTTCTGTATACTGGTGGTCTCTTTGTCTTAAATCCTTTTTTTCTTTCTTTAAGCTTGGAATGTCTCTCCAACCACCTATTTCCATAAGCTGGTTCAGATATCTGCTCTTTATCCGCCTTATCTCTCTGATTCTGTCTTTGTTCTTCAAGAGTACCTGAGGGATCTTCCAGCTTTTGGACTGTTTGTTCAGGACATTTGCTGGCAAAATGCCCTAATCTGTGACATTTGCTACATCGTAACTGGAAGGCTTCGTATTCAATTTGCTGATTCCATTCTCCCAGTTTGGATTGCAGCACAATGTTATCGGGGAGCTCCTGATCCATTTCTATGGAGACACAGAACCGAGCAAATGCCAGCCTAGACCGATTTCTCGTGGGCCCATCCAGGCCAATGGGTGAACCAATCGATTTGGCAATGTGAAGGAGGATTTCATCATCCCGAGATGCAGAGGAAGTCCTGGGAGTCTACACCAGATGGGTATGGCATGAATATTTTCAACAAATGGATTAAATCCGGGTACCATTTTTTTAAAAAAAAGCCCCATGTTACCAAGGCACCAGGGACCACCCAATAAGACCGAGTCAACATCAGATTGGAGGTTAAATCTAGCCAGGAAAAAACCTTTTGCCATAGTGGTGATAATCAAATCCCCTTTTGGTTTCCATCTACGAATGGCCCATTTCCTAATGGTGTCCACATTGGGTCGTGATCCCAAAATTTTCCGACAAGTGCCAGATTGGTTTTCTCCAGAGCTCTTTGCAGACAACCATCAGGTACCTGTAAGTGGGTCACCCTTCAAAGCATATTTTGTACTTTTAAAATCACATGCAGCCTGAGATCTCGCATTTTTGTCTGGAGGAGTCTTAACAACTTCTGCCCAGGCTCTAGACCCGAAACTGTCACCAATGAGCGCATATTTCACTTTCAACGGTTCCTTAGCGGCAACATCACAGATCTTTGAAAGGCATTCAGCAGCCAGAGCTGCTGAAATAGTGCCTTCGAATCCCCCACACAGCCCGCCCGAAATTTCAAACTCACAGCCCGCCATCTTCAAGTTATCTCTAAGTTCAGCTCCATGTTATTGTATTCAGACATTGGCATTATTTTATTGATCTGGTTGGAAATAAATAATTTTATTATTTTTTCCATATTGGTTCACTGTTTTTATTCGATTATTCTCATTGTTGTAAAAGTTCGTATTTACAATACTTTTCTCCTAGGATTTAACGGAAATATCCATATTTTTAGAAAGTAAAATTTTAGGGATGTTACACCTAGGTAATGTTACATGGTGGTAGGGTCTTCTTGGTGTCTTGAGAAGCATGTTGGAATGATGAATATCAGGTTTGGAGAGTGCTTGGGCACTCACATCGATTGTAGGGTGGGTGCAAATACGGGTGATTGACCATATTTTAGATGCTCATTTTGAATAGGTATGGATCTTTAGGAGGTATGAGAATGAGGTATGGAGCTATATGAACTCATGGATGCATGTAGGTAGGTGTATCAGGTATGTTTTGGACCATTTTTAGAGCTTTCATGATGAGTTATCGTGTTATTTTAGTAGACCCTAGCTTCTACAGTGTAAAACCCTAAGGTGAAGCTATGAAAATGAGATAGGCTAGAGATTTTGAGAGATGGTGCTGAATTAATGATGATTGGATATGTGAATATAATGTTTCATGAAGCTTTGAGCAAAATTTCAGGTTTCCATGATGAGAATTTTCCAATATATGTAATTTTTGGTGAAATAGGGTCAAGAACTAGTGCATTTCCAGCTCGAATTGGAACTTTTGATGCTCACCTTGAATTATGTTCTTTGCATGGGACCTTGTGGCTTTCAAGGATGTTTCTAAATTGATTCTATAAGGTTTCACAAAAATAATTAGGTCATTTCATCGTCACATTTTTATGAACGAATGTTAAGAAGGTAAACAACTTTTTATGAGTTTGAAACCCTAACTTGAAAGTGGTTTGAGAGAATTGATTCCTAAGTTTCTAGAATTTATTCCTAGTGTATGAATGATTATTGGAACATGTAGAGGACTCCTTCATATTTCTAGAAATGTATGGTAGAGGTCATGATGATGAGTGGAGCCCCACTCAAATAAGTCAGTTTATGAAGAAGAGTGTTTTGGGACAAGGTTGTCTAAAGGAGTTACAAGCTAAATTGAAATTGTGTAATGTATGTGAGGTGTTATTGATTTAAAAATATGTTTCAGGACATGTTGATGCAATTTCATGGTCAAATGAGCTCCATTTAGGTTGACTAGTCAAAGGGTAGTTTTGAGGCAATAAAAATTATCTTCAGTAAAATGGGCATAACTGGAGCTACAAGTGGAGTTAAGAGGTGATTAAAGTTGTGTTGGAAATATAATTCAGAGATATTTCCATTGATATAAGTTTTGTCTTATGATTATGAGTTTTCTAATGGTTTTCAGGTCAGTTTTGGACAAGAAGATTTTTGTCGATCAGGACAAGAAAAGATTTCTTTGATGTTTTGAGTTTATTGAAGCATGATATGGATTATGTGATTATTTATATCACCTAAAGAGTGAAGAGGGATACAT
Source organism: Taxus wallichiana var. yunnanensis (assembly GCA_018340775.1). NCBI lineage: Eukaryota > Viridiplantae > Streptophyta > Pinopsida > Cupressales > Taxaceae > Taxus > Taxus wallichiana. The sequence continues at coordinate 408,243,234 of CM031241.1, forward strand.
TTTACATCTAATTAATCCATTTATAGGTATTTATTGTTCTATAAAAGGTGTTAATTAGCTGATATTTGAAAATAAATTTTTGGGCAAAGTTGATTTGGTGAAGACAAAAGTGGTTGAGGTTTGAGCAGGTGATTGTTTCATGACTTATAACTTGCTTATAATTTTTCTAAAGGTTCTTCCATTTCCATAAATCTATCACATTACATATTTTTATGTTTTTGAGTGATCTAGTGGCATAAAGATGTTTTGGTCCTGAAGGGTGTAGGAAACAATTATTTTGAGAAGAACAAAGAACACTAGGCCCATTAAATGAAATAATATGATTGGTTGAGATAAATTGAAACCATTTATGATGTTTAAATGTTAATTTAAACATGTGTGGTGATTTATGGGTCATGAATAAGTATGGTTTTGATGTTAGGAATTTTTCTCTTTGTGCCCATGGGGATTTGAGTCATTTTTGGAGCATGTAATGATGTTTTTAGCTAGGCCGACCTACTTGGGTCACTTGTGACTGTTATGATTTGAATTTTGGGATTTTTTTATGATGCATGGGTTGATCCAAAGGATGGAAAAAGTTTGTGTTTGAATTTGAAATGTAAAGGAGCTTATAAAAGCATTGTTTTGGGTGCTTTTTGGAGCTAGTGTGTGTGTGTGTGCAAGAAGTGACCTAGGTGAGAGATTTTTTTTTTGAAGCATGAATTGAGATTAGATAAAGTGTGTTATAGGTTGAATAAGATCATAAAAAATGTGTGCAAGTCTTTGAAGACTTGAGAAGTGAAGAAAGAGATAGTTTGTGCAAGTTTGAAAACCTAGGGTTTGAGCAAGGGTTTGAAGGAGTTTGGAGTTGAATCTTTGGATCACTATCAATGTGGTATCAACATATTTTAAGTGAAATTATTCATCAAAATATTGTGTGATGTGTCATATTCATGCAAGTCTCTTGTTGTGTGTAATATCAACAAGGGTTTAGGGGTTGGTGCTCCTTGTGGGGTTGGTGCCTCACTAAAGAAATCTCTTGTGATGTGTAATATTCACTTGAGTATTTTTGTGTGTAATATCAACAAATGTTTTAGTGGGTTTTATTCCCTTGAGGGTTTCCCACTTACATCTTGTGTTTTGGTGTTGCTTCTCTTCTCATGATTAATTAATTGTATGAATGTTATATGTTGTTGTGCACACATTAATGGATGGATAATTGATCAATGGTTTATGTGAGTGATATGAAATTGAAATTAAATTGTAAGGAATGATTCACCCCCTCTCAGTCCATTTTGATTCCAACAATTGGTATCATAACATGGCATTTTGGAGAAGTTTGACAACTTGAAAGGAGATCCTTGAAGCACAAAATGACAAGTTTTAGAGTTATAGGCAAGGCACCAATGTTTGATGGAAAAAACTATGCTTTTTGGAGTCTAAGGATGAATACCTACATTATGTCACAAGGGTTTGATGTTTGGAAGATTTTGGAATATGGATATACTCCTCATGTCACTCCTATTACCAGTCAAGCAGACAAGGATGCATATGAACACAATTATAAGGCTTTTAATGCTATCATTTAGGGGTCTTGGTGAATCTAAGTTGGGAAAGGTAATGTATTGCAAATCAACAAAAGAATCATGGGATAAATTGCAAGTCTATATGAAGGTGACTCAAAGGTAAGAATTTTTAAACTTCAAACCTTTAGAAATCAGTTTGAGTCTCTTAAGATGAATGATGGAGAGTCCATTATTGCATATCTACTTAGAGTTGACAAAATTTTCAATAACATGAAAGGGTTAGGAGAAGATGTAAAAGTAAGAAGTGGTTGTTCAAAAGGTTCTAAGGTCACTAACTCCAAAATTTGATTCCAAAGTATCTGTCATATAAGAAAAAAGATTTGACTACTTTGAAGATGGATGATTTGCATGGTACCTTGACTTGCTTATGAGATGAGAATATGTGATCCCAAATCAAACAAGAGAGAGTTTGCCTTCAAATCCGATATGAAGGGCTAATAAAAAGAAGGTAAAGGATGATGATGTTACTCTTGAAATTGAAGATGAAGAGCTCTTTGCTATGATGGCTAGAAGATTGAAGCTTGGATCTGGTAAGTATAAAGGTAAGCTTCCTTATAAATGTTTCAAATGTGGTAAGATAGGACATTTTGTTGTTAATTTTCCTCATAAACATAAGAAGGAAGATCATGATGAACATGAGTATGATAGTGATCATGACAACAAGTACAAAAAGTATGATAAGAGAAAGAAAATATTTAAGAAGTTTGATTATAAAAGGACAAAAAGAGTTTTTATACAAAGGAAGATGATTGTTGGTCTAATGCTAGTAGTGGTGTTTCAGATTCTGGATCTAAATCAGATCATGATGATATATGAAATGAGGCATTGTTCATGACTAATGCTACTATGAGATCTTCTGTAAAGGTTCTTCATTGTTAGGAGACTTTATTTTAGGTTATTGCAGCTATTCTAGTGAAGATGATGAGGATGGAAAAGATGATTTTGAAGGCATTCAAAATAAGTTAAAGCATGCTGAGAAAGAGAACAAGAAGATGATTTTATAGGTCAAGGAATATGAAAATAAAATTCACAAGCTAGAAGATATGTACAAGGCTGAGTCAAGCAAACAAAATGAGTCAATCAGATTGTTATAAGAAAAGGTAAAGTATCTTGTTTCAAGTTTGCAAGATAAAGAAAGTATGTGTTCAAAATTTTAAGAAGATATAGAGTTCTTAAGGGCTGAGCTACTAGAAGTTAGCAAGAAGACTATGACCTTTTAAAGTTTGAGAAAAGTGCAAATGATCTAGATGATCTACTTGGTAAAAAAAATTAACAAATGATAGAACTGGCTTGGGATTTAAAAAGGATCTAAAGGAAAGGAAGTAAAGCAAGAAGACATGGTTTCAAGAAAGGAATTAGGTGAATCTAACATCAAGGAAGAGAAAAAGGTGACTCTCATCAAAGACAATGTGAAACCAAGACCTATTAGGCAGCCTAATGCCTCAAGGTATGAAAGAAATTTCAATGGATATTGTTATAATTGTAATGCATTTGGTCATAGGGCTAAAGAGTGCGGGAGGTATTTAAGAAAAACTCAACCTTGGAAAGAAAATAAAAGTGAATATGCAAAGAATGTTGTATGCTACAAGTGCAAATGGAGTAGGCCATGTTGCTAGATTTTGCTTGTATGATTCACCTAGACATGTTGATGGTTTCAAGAGGAAGAATAAAATAGTGTGCTACATCTGTAATAGAATTGGTCATATTGCAAGAAACTATTATCAAGGATATTCAAGTCAAGATAAGAGTTTTCAAGGTTCTAGAGTACAAGGAAGTGGTCTTCAAAGACCTAGGATGCATGACAATGGTCCAAGAAGGACTTGGGAACCTAGAAGAGACCTTGGTGTCTCATCAAGAACTTGTAATGATGGAAGTGAAAGGTAAAACATAGAGTTATGATCAAAGGAAAGTTAATGATGGAGTTTTCAGGTACCCTAAGAGGGCTTGGACCTCTTCAAGACCTTCTTTTAGGTCTTCATGGTGTTCATATACCTCTATTATGCTTCTTAGAGGTATATTAGTGCAAATGAAGCATTGGAGTGAGGGGAGTTATCTAAGTCAAAATTTTCTTCCTCTATAAGGTCAAGGTATGCCACTACAAGTATTTTAGTATTTCTTAATGGTTGAATTAAGATGATTCAATTTTTGTTGTCAAAGTCTTACCTAGTGTGCTTTAAGTATAGTTTATTTGACCAGTGGTCACAAGTTTGTATTTGCATATTTATGGAGTGTTGAATGTCTCTGAGTTGTTTAAAATGGTGGTTGAGTCATAATATGGTCTTAAACATAATTCATTATCTTGTGTAATTCATATGGAATGACTTCCTTGGGTTCATTTAGTTGATGACAAGTTAAATGAGTTTGTGGTCTGTGAGGTACATGGTGACAAGTTTGTGTCTTATGAAGTGTCATAAACCCATCATGTATTATAAAGGCACATGTCTAGTGTGTCTAAGAGTCTATGATGTTTGTAAGGCTATGCTCTTGTATCAATAAAAGTATTTAGAAAGATCGTGTATCATCAAAGAGTCATTCATCCTAAGTTGTCCATGATGGTCTTCATGAGTGTACATTAGTGTGATATTTTGGGTTGTGTGAAACCGAGTCCTGTGTCATGTATATCAAGGAGACTAAATGATTACTGAGAATGTATTTGAAGGTTCCTTTGTTTCATCAAAAGTGATGCCTTGAACAACCAAGTATGAAGGTAAAGTTCTGTGCAAAGTTCTTGAGGGTTTATGAGGAAAATCCAATGAGAATTCAATTAATTTGATTATATATTCTTGTCTTCTAATCTTGTAAAATTGTACTCGGGAAGTTATAAGGTGCATATTCGGTATTAATGGTCTAGGTTGAGATCATGAGAGAAAAATTATTCATTTTTGTGGTCTATCTATCTTGACTAGTTTGTCTCGATTCTCTAAAAGCGGTATAGATGGAAAATGAGGTTTGAACGTCCAAATGATGTAGTCTTGGGATACATTTTTGAGAAATTCATCTCAACATGGAGGGATATAGGATTCAAGAGGTTTGAAGTCATAAGTATGTCTAGATTCTTGAGAATCTCTGACAGATTGTAGCTTGACAATGTTAGTGCTAAAAGGCCTCATTTGAGTATCCTGAAATCTAGGGATGTATCCTTTGCTATGGGCCTTCAAGTTTTAAAGTGGCGATTCTTCAGCCAAACGGCTTTCTAAATATGGTATGTTTATTCTATGAAGTTGAGTACTTTGAAACATAGATCGCTTTTTTCATTATCACAAGGGCTAGTAAACTTTGACTGTGTTTTGATGTTGAAAGAAGACTTAGTGAGTTTTGAATGAATTTTTGAGCTTATGGGACATGTAAATGAATGGAGCAACCACAGAATGAAGTATAAAATGATGGTAGAAGGTCAATTGTGAAGTTTTTTCTCAATATGCACCCTTGAAGCATCTTAATTGTGCATTATCTATGCTCATGACTGTAAGTTTCTTGTTGGTATCTTTTGAGTACTCCTTTTTCTTGATCCTCATAATTGAATGGATTTAAGATGGACTACTGAATGTAGTTGAATAGTCTTTATGGGTTCTCTCTCTCACATGTAATGAGTCACAAGGGAAGAGTGTGAGAGATGCCTAGTGAAGTTGTACCATAAATTAGCATTGTCCACATATAGGTTTAAGTACGGTCTTCTTGAAAAGTTTACTATATCGAGCCTCAAGAACAAGGGTATGCATCTGTGGAGATGGCTAAATGATTTGAAGAGTGATAGATGGTCCTTCTCGGATATGAAAATATTGTACGATCCTCATTCATGTCTTGAGCCAAAATTGTCTTCCTACAATTATTAGTTATATTTAGAGGTAGAGCATGTTGTATCTCCATGTATGGATGTTGATATACATCATTCTTATCAGTATCTTAAGTCTCAAATATGGTTATACAACAGTGAAGGTTTCCTTGACTCTTAAGTTGAGGATTAAGAATTATTGGCTTAGATATTCCATTTATGGGTGTGATTTGGTCTTAGTTCAATCAACTTGTAAATGTAAGGCCACACCAAAACATCAAACTGGGTGTTTGCTAAGGCACACATAATTTTTTGAGTTTTTAATTAAAACATCAAATCTCTTTTATTAGAATAAAACTACATAGAACATGGTCATATTTATCAAGCCTTTGAAGGATTTCTCTCTTCTCTAAAAAAATAAAATAGCATTGATATCTTCTCATAGTATTCATTCCTCAACTAAAACATATTTTGAATAAATATCTACCGAGGTTATATTCAGATTATATGAAATTTTATTTACTATGTGATGGTTTGTAATTCGACTTATTTTTTTCTAATATCGATTTATTGAGAAGTAGAAATGATGCCTGATACAAAAGATAAAGACTTGAATTAAAATGAGTCTCATTGAGATATTTCCATGATCAAATTGGAAAACAAAAGATGTTAACCAAAATGGATATGTTGTTTAAATTGATTATAATATATCTATCTATTTATCTACACACACACACACCCCACAAACATGTATGTATGCATGCATATATGTATGTGTGTGTGTTTTATCTCGTATATATGTCCTCCTGGTGCTTCTTCAAAATAAAATTTAGGGGCCGGTCCTCAAACAGGCGCGGTCCCTCCATGTGTCCTAGGCCTTAGAAAATTTCTTCAAAAATTTTAAGTATAGAGCGGAGCCAGTGGAAGCCTCCACATGTCTCCCTGTCGCAATTGTTAAGGTGGGACCTTGAGGCGGATCCTTAAATGAGCGCTAGCCCTCCACGTGTCCATGGTCCACCAAAGCTGCACCGGTCGTATGATTTTTTTTAAGTCTGGGAAAGGCAACGGAAACCTCCACGTGTCTCCCGGTGTAACTCCAAGGTCAAACCAAAAGGTGAATTTTTAGATGAGCGCCGACCCTCCACATGGACAAGCTTTGAGTTGAATCGGGCCTTAGAGTTTTCAAAGTGCCCCACCGAGCCGCATCCAACTAGAAAGGGCCACATTTCCATAGATGTTGAGATGTAAATTTGATGGGAAAAACACACCTGTCAAACCGTAAAATGTAGGAAAATCACCATTTGAGCCCGGAAATGAATCTTTCTTTCAAGACAGATAATTTGGAAATGATATAAGGCCCAAATATGATCTTCTGAGTTGCATCCAATCATGTTTCCATAGATATTTAGGACAAAAATGACAGGGGCAACAAAACGTGACTGTGGAAAATGGGAGGAAGGAAAAAACCCTAGTTTTCGCCAAGTTATAGATCTTTCTCATGGACAAAGGAACAAAAAACAAAACTGGATTTAAAGTGATCCTCAACCAAAGGAAGGGACTGATCATGGCAACCAAATGGAGGACAATGTTTTCATGCATAAGTACGGGGAGATAGAAAAGACGACGAAGCCCACAAAATGAAGAATTTCAAGGACAAACACGGCGAGACCAAATTGAGCAACAACATAATCTATTCGAGCTCATTGAAAGTAAAATATTTGATGACAACAAAAACAAGTGAATCATAGGGGAGAGATGAGGCATTCACTTTACAAGGTTCGAGAGGAGGAGAAAAATTCAAGGAAGATAACAAAACATGCCTTCCAAGTTGGAAGGAGGAACACGAGATCCTTCTATGGGACATCCTATCATAAAAGATAATGTCTCTAAAATTGTTGATGAGATAACCTCAATAATGGCTGCTCGGTTTGGTAGAAGATGATTCCATGTACGATCTTGGACATTTAAAAAGAAAGGCTCTTCTGTTTCTATTATTTTACAAAATGACAATGCGTAGGTTATAGAAAAAATATTGGCACATGGGGTCTTTCCACCCCAATGTTTACGCTTCTATATCTACAAAATTTTCATTTTATTAAGATTCAATGGTTATCAATGCCCTACTCTAAACTCCAATTTTGGCCTAGCTGGAAGGATGGTGACATATGTTTGAAAAGGGTAAGATGGAATGTAACAAAAACATGATGTGCGAGATATTATCTCACACGATAGTTGAGGACCTCAAATAAATCCATGGGAAGCCACGATTGAACTTGAAAACATTGTCACTTTGAAATTATAATTGTTCACATAATCCACATGCCTAGTAAAGGAGGCACCATAATATCAAACGTCTAACCCAATTCCAAATATGAGCTTTTGTAGGCTACTGAGGGACTACAATCATCCATGCCTAAGGGGAAACCATTGGGCTTGAGGTTGCACAACACGACCTCAACAATATTTTAGAAATTTAATAATAAAGTGGTTCATGAGATTTCCATGTACCACTAAATAGGAAAAAAGTTCCACACGTTACAAATATGAAATGGAAAATATAAAAAACTAAATGTGGGAAATGTATTAATTTTGGGCATTTCCTTTTTCATGGTAGCCATTCTTCTCTAAAAAAGGAAATATGATAGGGTGGCCTTTACAAAGGGTTAGTTATTTACAACATAGGTAGAACCACATCACTTTTTAATATACTAACTTTGATAGGTTGGTCTAGTTTTATATTTTTATTTTTGAGAGGTGAAAAATTGGGAAAGATATTTCGATACATATCCAGAAGGTTTGATTAAAATATTTTCCATATCGAAAAGAAAACAAGGAGAGGATATTTCGGGGTGGTGTATGAATATGGTGAAATATGTATGAGTAACATGATTTAACTTAATAAAAAATAGTACTAAGATTAAGAATAACTTTATACTACATTTTTAGCCATATGAAGGGATCACCCAAGAAATGCTATTAAATTGTTTGTTACTTCTAGGGCACCAACAACCAACCCTTACACAATAGAAAGAAACATAAAATTTAGAGAAAATATGGGGAAAATGGGCTTTACTCTTTTTATTTTATTTTATCATTTGTACGATGTCAACACTCTCTATTGGATGATGGTTAATTTGTTAGATAAGATGAATACATGAATGTAAATATGTAAAGAAAAAAGCGGGAATTAAATCCCTACATGTCCCACATCTATTCCATGACTCATATTTTTCCTACCAACATAATATTTTCTATTATGCCCCACCTTATTGTATCGATCTAACTCACATTATTTACATGCATGCAATTTGCACTTAATTGGGCCAAAATAAAAATAGGGAAAATCCAATAGGTTCTAAGTTCAAAACCCAAGCTCGTTATGTTGGCTTCTTTTAGAAAATTTTACACAACCTTTTTAGTTTTAAGCTTGAATAGTTGTAGGAAGACATGCAAGTGCGAGAAAAAACAATGATAATTGAGCCCCTCTAGTAATTGGTCATGTGAGTGCTAGGTGGATTTTCTCTTTGAATCAAAAGTTTTAAAATGAGATTCCATATGAGTTCTAAAGTAGTTGAGTGCAAATCACTCTCTAATTTACAAGGAGGGATTTTTAGTAATAAAACCTTCATAGTGTATTGTACTCTATTTATTGCACGACATGTGTCTATATATGCCTCATGAGTCTAAGCAAGAGAGATTGAAAAATTTGTATTAAAACTTTGGGACTTCTTTTCATGAATGTCACACTATATGATTGCTACTCATTTCAATTTTGGAAGGATAAAATGGTTGGTATCACCACAATGCTAACTCTAGGGGTGAGTTTACAAATTTGAACACATAAGTACCATTACCCAAGTTTGTGATAGTCCTCCTATATTTTATCGATTCTTAGAGATGGAATTAACAAACACAATGAAAAATTATGGATAATTGATTCTTCCCGGATCTATGTCGCAAAGATCCTTTTTGCTGCAAGTGGAATTGGTCTTGGCTAGGGTTATCATCAGTTGTGAAGTGTAGTTGAGAGTCTTCGCAAAAAAAAAATACATAAAATATTATAGAAAATCAAATTGTATCCTTTAAAGTTAGAGGAAATCATCAAAGCACACACAAAGTTTGTTGTGTTACCACTTGAACAACTACCAAAATATATATGCATTAATGACTAACTAATTGGAACTCAAGGTCTTGGGCTATTGTTGAGTTATAAGTAGTTTGTAATCATCAACCCAAGTTCCATTCCCATTGAGTTCATTGGATACTTTCGATAAGTGACTATGGGGACACCTTGAGGAAGGAGTTGAACTTCTCCATATAGACCAAGAGGAACATAGTGGGGCGCTCCGAATGTGGATCGCTCGATGGACATTAAGGACCCAAGCCCACCCCCATGTCCCACTTAGAGAAAGTACTCCTCCACTACTCCAGTTCATAGCTTTGGTATAATAAAAGCGTTTAAGGAACCAAATTTTGCTAATGGGGTTTTGGTGGAGCACTTAAGTCGGATGGTTGTTTCCGGCTCCACCCAAGTTCAAATCCCACGAAGGCATGATCCCGTTTGGGGTGGTAATGTCTAAGGTAGTGTGGCTAGTAGGCTAGTTTTCATTGAGGTAGTTTATGGATCGAGAAGACCTATGCTAGATGTGTGTTCAAGCATGGTGGATCATGGTTCACTTGTGGTGTGTGCATGCATGGCAGCTCGTGATTCACTAGATGTGTGTTCAAGTGTGGCGGCTCGTGGTTTGCTTGTGGTGTGTGCATGTGTGGCGGCTCATGATTCGCTAGACGTGTTCATGTGTGGCAGCTCGTGGTTCACTAATTGTTGAGCTTAATTGATATATCTTGGTTGATTGTACTTTGGTTCATAGCTCGGTCAAAAGCATTTATCTAGTTCATATCTTTGGTCATAGCTTCATTCAAAAGGGTTCATCTATAAAAAAATGACTGACTAATTAGAACCATTCATTGCCTTGGAATGTGTCAAACAATGAATTTCATTTTTTCAAACCAATGCCTTCAAAGTAATTAAAAAATAAACAAAATTGTGTAAATGGATTTTTTGAAAATATTAATTTTTAAAAAATTAACAAGTTGAAAAGCTTGAGCTATTCTTCCTTCAGATTAAAACACATTTACAACCATTGTAGAAACTTATTTGAGTTTTTTCTTTTGGATCATCATGGGAAAATTGTGTGGTAATTTTGTGTTTTAACATGAGTGTAAGAGGAGATCTATAAACAAAATAATCCATGTGACTCACAACAAGGAAAAAGTGGAAAATTCTAAGCATTAACAAAGGTATGTTAGTAAAGCAAGCTCCCTTTCTTCCCCAACTGTCAAATTACCATCACAATAATAATAATCATGGTAATGGCATTGGTTCTATATAATAATAAAAAGAACACAATGTTTCCATGACTGAACCTAAATTCTAAAATTCAAGGAAAAATATTGACTACAACTAATGCCCTTATACAAGATGGCATTGTAGTTGGAATTGTGGATGATTGTTTAGTAAGAAGGTTATACAAACAAGGCCGATTAACAAATCCTTACATGTTTTGCAGGCTATGGATGAAAGAGGCATTAATTTCTATTTTTATACTTATGATTTATCTTTTACATGGGCTCCTTGATGATAAATCAATTGTAAAAGAAAACTAATTCTGCAATATCCATTTTTGAAGGCTGATTTTTGAAGACCTTAACCCATTCTTCTCCCCGTGGGTTTAAGGAAGAAAGAAAGGGGAAAATTTGGATTATATTTTTATTTTTGTTTAGGTAGTTATTTTATTTATTATCATGCATCCTATTGGGAATCTTGACACTTTATTGTCATGTAAATTGACTAGCCCAAAAATTGAAAATTGAAAACATGAAAACTAAGCCACAATGTAAAATCTTGCCTTCCGATCTTCTTGAATCATTCCCCTGGCCAACCTGCCTCATGTTACATAATCATCCTAGCCTTGAATGTATTCATATTGTATTTGTAAGCATGTCTTGGTGTTCAAAGAAGTGTAATAAGGTTCATCATTTGATTTAGTGAAGTTTAGAGGAAGACTAGCCTTCTTTAGAAGAATATAAAGGCCAATTTTTGCCATTTCAGAGCTTGTATACACCCCCTGGGAGAGTTTAAAGAATATCTTAAGAATTTGAAGGTGGTTTTGGGGAGTCTTGAAAGTGTTAGAATAAATTTAGGAAGATTTAGGAAAACATTTCTCATTCAGGAACAATATGCTCAACAACGGGTTTTCTAGGTGTAGGAAACAAATAGTCTAAAGGTGAATCCTAACTTCTTCGAATGATTTAAGGAGCTCCATAAGGAGTTAAGAGGAAAAAATTATGCATCATAAATCTAGGAGAATTATCTACATGGTGGGAACGTCTATTTTGATATGAGGCTCAAAGGTTTATGGAAACATTCCAAACAACACAACTTCCTCTCTCTTTCTGAAAAAAGGGCCTAATTCTCCAATTTTAGGCGATTAAAGTTTTGAAAGTTATTCCATTGATGTTAGAATGTTTTTATAGTCAAAATATATAATATTTGACCCCAAAAAATCATCCTAATCCTCTGGGGTGAAAAAATAAGTTTTCTAGCTATTTCTGGACATCTAGTGTAAAACTGGCTTGTCATTCTTGTCCCGGTGAAATTTTCACCTCTTTATGTCCCAATTGTCACCATGGGGACAAGGGAAACATGAGGAAAAAAATTCATCCTCATCCTCCTCACCAAGGTGCACTTTGGAGCCATGTGTGTCCCATTTTCTCCCATAGTGCAAGGGGGGACATGAGGGACATAAAAGTGTGCCCTTACTCCCTCACCACGGCACACGTTTCTCCCAATTTTACCCTTTCCCCCAAGGGGAAAAGAGGACAAGAAAATGTGCCCCATTATTAGTTGAAGATCCTAGATCCCTACATGACCTCACCCGGCTCCCTAAGTGTTTTCCTAGCCCCTCATCTCATCCACCTTTCCTCCCATGCTTTGGAACTTATCATAATCCTAATACAAGGAACACTTCTCTAACCCCATTGTCCCAATTTTTCCATTAACCCAAATTTTAACCGCATTTAAACCTAATTTCAACCCAAGTTCGAAACATGGTTAGCGGGGTGATTTAAAATCTCATTAAAACACTATTTCAACTCATTTATTTCGCAAAAGTCACCACTTATTCATAGATGCTACTCAAAACCCCTCAAAACTCCCATTTTTTTACCAAAGGTGCCACCAAAATTTTCTCGGACAAGCATAATCACAAAAATGAGATTTTCTCATATATTTCAAACCATAAGTATGATCACAATGAAATTTTCCAAGAATCTTCTTCTCAAAACACCTTTGGGAAGATTGCGATTTAAATCCATTGATTACCTATAATTTTTCTCTGAACAAACTGAAAAATATACCCTAAAACCTGATTTTTAATTTCCAAAGAGTTTCAATGCACGAAAAATGGTGAAATTTAGAGCGAGAAGACCGATGCAAAACAAAACATTTTAACAAAGGGTTTCGTTATAATCGACACTAGTAAGTCCAATATATAAAAATAATAGGTGCTTTGAACCGTAAGATTCTATAAATAGTAAGTTTCCCAAAGTGACAAACTTTCAACATTCGAATATTTTGGAAAAGTAAGAAACATCAAAAAGGGTTATTTGAGAAACTTTCTAAAAATAATAGTGTTTGGAAAAAGTGGGTATCTAAAAATAGAAACTTTCTTAAAATAGAAAACTCCTATCGGTGGAAATAACCTAAGTGAATTAGGAACTTCAAAGGTCAAGAATTATGTAAAGATTCTAAAAATAGTAGTTTCCAACCCTACCTACTAAAAATAAAAAGTTCCAAATTTTGGTCTAGAAAGTTTGTGGTAGCTATGTTTTCACTCATCTTGGTGATTTTTAGAAGGATGAAGTTAAAATACTCGGGTATTGAGCTTATTTCAACCCTAGTTACCGATTATCCAGGTGTGGGAGATAGTGATGTCACTCACATGGATCTTGAAGATCTTAAAAATAGGATGCTCGGAGGACCAAGAGAGCATGTGGAAGAAAAACTCTTTACAAGTATATTTTTTCAACAAGAGGCCATCCATTATCCATTCAAAGTAAAAAATTGATTGTAACATGTACACAACACTATGAATTTGATTCCAAGATAGTGAGGGAAGATGACAACTTAATTTTGGCAGTGCCTCCTAAGGGTATTTCACAGTGTATGAAGATTCCAACCAACATCAATATGGTCATCATCACCAAAGAGTTTGCATCACATGAATGGGTGAAGACTGAATCATACCTCCAAGGCCTCACACTTGGGTCATGGCTAAAAAATATAGGAAACCCTCTCTTGTGCCGAAAAGCTTGTCAAGAAGTGAGTTTCATGAGGGTTACTTATATGATATCATCTTATTAAGTAGAGTGATGGGTGAAGAGACGACAAAGGATTTTTAGGACTGGATGGCCTAATTCATCCTTTTACCACTTAAGGAAACCAAGTAATGGATTTGGGACAGATCATAAGTGACAATATTCACCGTTAGTTGCTATAGTTATCTGCTACTGCCGAAATTACACTATGACCTAGTATCGCATGCATATGCTATTGTAATCACAAGACCTTCCAAAGGACTAATTCTCACTTCAAATGCTTCTCAATAAGAACCAACATACAAAACGTATCCTAAGCTCACGCTCAAAGAGATTAACCATCAATTTTCTAGGGTGAATGATGCATTCACCATGTTCATATCTAACTTCCGGAAGGCAATCCAGTAGAGATTATCCTCTCAAGCTATAACATTGATACAAAAATATGGGTGTTTCTTCACTAAGTTCTTAAATTTCACCTACATCGGGGTTTTAACTTCGATCTCACTCCTCAAAAAATCCCAAGGTACCTTAGTGAAAAATAGTAATGTTTGAGTTGTGTAGGAAGCTTGCTCAAGTCCATAACAAATGTAAGAATCACAATAAAAGGGTGTATCCTTCTCCATATCTCTTGGAATTTATTCATACAAAAGTGTTGCAGATGCATCAAATATCGAAGCTTCCTTTTCCTCCCTTAGCCTCTATTCATATACATCTAGGTCTGATTTTGACATCTCGAAAAAATCCTAAAACATTCAATCTCCCTGAATTGCACCATAGTCCCCAAATTGAGGATTATTGGGTCAACTATCTCGATGAATTTGAAGTAAGGAAAAAATATCATATGCGAATGATTATTGATCAAATGAGGAGTTTCAATTTTGATTGGTTCATTGAAGGAGTGGAAGATGATGGATCATATTTGTTCAACCTAGAATATCAAGTGGTAAAATATTCACCTCTTCCACCTGTCTCATGGAGCATTTGAGAATCAGTGACATCAATGAGAGAACTGCATAAGTGATTTAGAGATCTAAGGAATGGTTCATGAAAAAGAGGATTGCTTTCATATAATTTGGTGGTCTTCTAACCCTCTCGAGGTAGGCATCTTATATGTCATCCTAGAAGGAATATGAGAGAACGAAAATCTCGACTCACTCGGGGATCCCACAAAGAGGAAAAAATGGACATTGAAGGTCCTCACTACAAAAGACTTCACAAGAAGGTTAAAGCCACTAAGGACCCCTTCAAGTATCTCGAGAAAGGGGAGATTGATCCTTCACAACCTGTAGTTCCACACCAATCTCCAAGTATCTCTTCTTCAGTAGTCGAGTCAACTCATCAAGTATATGAGGTGGTCCTCACCACGAAAGGCCGGAAGTGCAATCATGCCTATTGTTGAACTTGCAACAACAAAGATCTTCACATGGATCCAAGAATTGATTGGAAGTGAGATAAGGATAGTGCAACAAGCATTGACATCGGACTTTGAATTTATCTCAAATATGGTGAAGAGAAAATGAGGTAGAAAAACACAGTAACTTCTCACTTTTTCAATGGTGTTTCTGGTAATCAATATGTAGAAGTTTCTTGGCCAAAATTGGTAAAGAATATTAAAGAGATGACTCAAGCAGACTATGAAATGAAAAAAATGAGGGTGATGTATATTTGTTCAAGGAGTTTGCTGCACATATTCTTTTAAGGAACAAAGAGTACGAACAAAAAATTGAATAGTTAGAGGAGCATGTGAAAAACCTCACTTATTATGTATAGTCATTCGTGGATCCTAGTGCAATTCCATATCTTCATGTCGAGGTTTTTACTCCTATCAACAACTTTGACCTCAAGATAATCAAGAAAGCTCAAGGTTACTCAATGCAAGGAAGGGCCAATGATAGGTGGGTTGACAAGATTCTTGAAAAGGGAAAAATTTGTTTCTTGAGATCCTTTCACTGTTTGAGTTTATTATCCACCACTACCAAGGATGAAATTGAGAAGGAAAAGGCTCATTGGGACCAAGTGCTTCCATTGGTGATAAAAATGGGTAATCTTGACTCTTTTGTATTGGTGGGAAGAAATGTATTCAATTCCATAACTGGGAATTTGTCTCCCATTTGGTCTCGAACATTGGTTGTCCGATATGAAATGTTGAATAATGCTCAAAGAGCTTGATTCTTGTGAAGAGCTCACTTCACAAATTCTAGAAAATATAAGCAATGGAGTGTAGAAGCTTGGGGCACCTCCCGTGAGTGAGGATTCATCAAAACTGGAAGACCTTATAAAGCCATTTGAGGAATTGATCGGGAAAGAAGCAAAAGATCCATTCTTGTTCAATGAGGAAATCTTAGAGTCTCTCACGTAAATCAAAGTGTGTAATTTCGAATACTTTGTTAAATAACACCGGACTTGGTTCAATCAGTGCAAAAACATCAACATTACTTTTAAAACTTGGATCAAGCCTTTGAGATTTGTTCATATCCCTTAAGTTTGCCGACTTGAGCATGCATTAATGTTTTTGGTCCCCTGGAGCAGTGTTTTCCTTTGTTTATTGTTTAGGAGTTCAATTTGGTTTTGGTTCTTGGATGCTTGAATTCCTATAAATGCATGGTTTGTGTACATGCAAATGGTGCGATTTTGGTGAAGATTTTGGTGAAGAATTTGATGCAGAGTTTTTGGTCAGAAGCTTGGCTGGATTTGAAGTTTGATCTTTGCTCTCATTCCCTCATTTTAGTGTTTTAGTTAGTTAGCTTGTTTAGAAGCCATAGCTTGAATTCACTTGCATCTTTTGTTAAATTGCTCAGATGTTGGTAAGCCACAGACCCATCTTGTGCGGGCGATCTTTGTTTTCATCCAATCCGGTTAGAAGCTTGCCTCTGAATTCCTCTTTCTTTGTAGATTTGTTTCTTTGTGTGTCTTAGAGTTCTTAGTTTAATTCATTATATACAGGTTAGTTTATTGGTTTGTTGGTAAGCCACATATCCAACTTGTGCAAATAGGTGTCTTTATTTTCCAAACCATTGGAGCAGGATAGCTTAGGAAGCCATTAAAGTTGCAGGTTTTGCTCTTCGTATAGGATAGTTGCGAGGTTACGGTCGCTTCACGTTGCATGACTCGCGGTAAAATCCCGCTAGGAATCGCATAAGCCAAGCTCTGTACTCTTGCGCTATCCCTCTCCTACTCGCATTCTCGATGCATGCATTACAGGCTGTCCTTGTCCCAAAATCTACTCCTATCGGTGCTAGCATTACACGCTTTTACGGATCCAGTGAACACGAAAGAGCGAGAAGATCATCTTGAGGGCGAGATCACATACACCATCGGATTCGCCAGCATTACTGCGGAATCCGGGTTTTACATTTCAAAGTTCTAGTCGATTCATATCAAATAGAGTAGTTAATCACTTTATTTCATTTCATTCTATTCTCGACATTGCCGAGGAAGGCTGTGGGGATTGATAGTTTACGAGAAACTATGATTCCTCCTCACTTACGAGGTAGGATCGAGAATCTTGCCGAGTAGATTAGACAAACTATTTTATTTAGAATAATTCTATAAATCGCACGGGAAAATAACCACACTCGGTTATCTTATGTCATTTTTAAATTATTGTTTAGCTATTATTTCTAGATACGCTTAAAATAGTTTGCTTTCCTTAAAATTGTTAGAATATTTCATAGAAAAATAAAAGTTATATGTAGTTAGATTTATTTCACTTAGTTAGAATTTGTTTCATCACAGTTAGATTGCATTTTGTTTCGTATGACAATCACGGGACCTCGAAGCCCCGGGGAATATATATTTGAGCCAATCGTGCCTCAGCCAAACCTAGTCACAATGATAGTTGACATAGACCAAAATCTCAGGATACAAGTATTCCGAACAACCACAGATTTACAACTGATCAGTTCACAGTTAAGAGGATTAAACATAGAAGACGACCAAGCACATGCGTTTTGGTCAAGTCAGCCAAACTACAGATTACTCTAGAAAACATCCACATGGTTTGTAGAGGGCTCGAAGAGAACAAACATTCGGGTGCGATCCTCTAGTTCCACGGACCGAGACATTTGGAGACACCCTCGTAGATATAGATACCGACTTAAGAATCCAGGTTGCGAGAACGTCATGTAAGGTATTACGAGAAGATTGCACAACTATTGGTTCTAAACATAGAAGGCTGAGAAAGCATACGATTCTTGGATCTTAGGGATTAGAACTTGATCTCGCGTATGACCATAACGGGACCGCACAACAACCAAGAGTCTACGGTTGTGATCCACAGATCCCACGACCCAACGAATCCACAAGTCGATTAGATATAGACAACTAGCCTACGCACACTAGTATTTCAGGTCCACCCCACTTCCACCTATCATCATCGAACAAGCTTGTCCTTACTAGATATAGCTATTTTAACGAAGCTAGGGAATTCTGGACTAGGCAGAAAATCGTCCATAGAATCGATTGTATTCATCATCCACTATATGACCTTATCGGGAGATATACGAAACAATCCCGGGTCATTTTCCACGTATTCCATGACCCATAGATCGAATCACGCGAGCTCGATATTGATTGGAGCCTTGACGTCATCCTCGTTGATCGATCTATCACACCCGATCCAAGTTAGAAGGGCCTTCTTTGCCTTAGATTCACAAATTCCACTAGTGCGTGTCGAAGACATTAGACTACCTAACTAGTTTGTCTGCATATTCCATCCCCCCCCGGCTTTGTCTCGGCACGACCTCGGGAGGTCGGTGCGCGGAAGAGTCACTTGTAGATTCTCACGCTACTTTTCGCTTTTGTCACTTTGGTGAACCCGTGACAAAATTGGTGAACCCGACGTGAAACAAACAAGCTGTTTCACCTTCTCTTTGAGAAGTTTCATCTTCTCTCATCCACCTTCGCTCCTTCCCATTATTCTGGGTATTCATATACCCCAGAATATGTCGGGATTCGATGCATATGCGAGACCCCTCACAGGTCTTGAGGCATACTACGCCCAGCGAGAATAGGGAATCATCACCCTCGCTCTCGGTATGGGGTGACAACTATTCAACTAATCGATTGTCAACACAAACCCCAAGAATCGAGATATAGTTCGTCTTTTCAAGCGAGGAGTTAGATCAACCCCCCTCGAACCCAACAGCGAGAACCTTGAGTTCCAACAATATGACGTTTACGGAGAATCTGGTTCATCTCCTCAAATGTTACTCGGACCACAAATTAGTAGGCAATCAGATCCATACCTAGTCTTAGATGATGGATGATCAACACGTTATCCTAGGAGTGAACAACACTCCCGGGAATGTACCCATCTATAGGAGGTTTACAAATACAACCCGAAATCTCTTTTCAAAAAATACCTCTATGCCACTTTGCATACGGGAAATATTCTTGGGAGAAACTTGGCAAAATAGCGATCGGTTTATGACGGGATATCACGTGCCTTTGACAACACCAAGGTATCTGACAAACGCCGCTCGGGCAAAAGTACCGTGACTTCACCAATGAAGTCATTTCAGCGTTAGTAGAAAGAGTGAGAGGGTTAGAACGGCTCAAGCAAGTCAAAATTCTCCGTTCATACAAACGGAAGTTCCATCCTCCATACCACTGGTCGGGTAGATCTCCTTACGGGAGTAGGCACGTTAGGCATGCCTCCTCAATATCCACAATGGAACGCCAACAGAGGCCTATCATCTCTAACACTACTCCTCCCGGTCTAGTGTCGAGCAGTCCGTTCCTCGACAATACCCGTCCTATTTAAACATGTACTCTAAATCACCACAAGGAGATATGTTCTCCTCTCCGGCATGTTTGCTCAAATGCGAGGACCTCCTATGCCCCTGCCACGTGCGTCTGCCTGCATGTATCAACAACCTATCCCACCACCACTCCCTCAGCAAACACCATCAATGGTCGAAAGCTATGCGATAGGGACGTATTCAGAATATCTAAAGGAACCCTTAGATTTCACCATACGAAGCGTCATGCTTCCAAGACCTCTCCCTGATTTTCCCAAGTTCAAGGGTGAAGGAGATCCAAATGCACATATCAAAGCTTACGCTACTGCCATACGAGAATTACTCCCTTGGGATGGGGTTGTTGCTAAAATATTCCCCAAAACATTGGAGGGCATTGCTCTCGATTGGTATTATAGAATACCTGAGGCTTCCATACATTCATTTAAACAACTCGTGTCAGAGTTCATCAAAGCCTTCGACATGAACAAACTACTGAGAACAGGAATCAGGGAATTCTTGCATATCAAACAAGAACACAATGAATCTGTCACTCATTTCATCCAGAGGGTGGCGTACGATTCTTTATTCATCGTGCAAGTGCTCCAAACATGGATCGAGATGGAACTATGTGATTTATTCCTTCATTCTCTCGGCGAGAGAAGTGAAGGAAGAAGTCAGTTCCCACTGAGGACTTATGATGAAGTACTTGAGAGCGCTCTGAAATAGACCAGGCGGCGATAGATAGTGGTCGTAAGACGTATGGAGCAAACGGGAGGTTAATCACCTCCACTCAAAATACTACAACTACCACAAACGTCAATCAAGGACCCAAAATCCTTAACAAAAATCGTGGGGTAACAACGGATGGGGTAACCGACCAGCCCAAGAGGGTAAATGTTGTTAATACTCCGTCACAAACAAACAACCAGCGAAACAACAACTTTACCCCAGCGGTCAATACAGTGGATTTTAACCATCCACAACAACAACAACAACAACGGCGAAATCCCATACAAGGGCCAAGCCAAAACTCATTTGGTTACCAAAACCAAAGTCAAAACCAAAAACAACAATTCCAAAACTTTGGTCCTAATAGGCAACAGTTTGATCGGAATTTTAGGCCACAATACACACCAAACCAACAAAACGGGAATTATAATCCCAATTCTTATTGTGGTTTCCATAAAATTCATGGTCACGACACTAGAACGTGCCGTGACTACAATAAATTTATGCAACGTTTGCCAGAAGAACAAAGACAGTTCTTCACAGACTTGTTTTTGGCAGATCCCGTCTCATCATCACCAAATACTCTCGCAGGGGCAGTTTCTCCTCAGAATGCTCCCCTCAAGATCTTTAATGATCCGCTCCCAAATCATGACAGCAATAGGCTGAATCAACAGGGAACAAACAAAGGTGCAGTGACGGGAAACAATGACCATGAAGCCTCGACTTCATTAAATCCGTCAGTCGCGCCACGGTTGGGAGCTCAGCCAAGAGACCTAAGATAGTCGGTTTGGTAGAATTAGGCGCTGAACTACCTATCGAAGCTATAACGAGAACACGAGTATTTCTCTCAACCAAGCCCAAGTCATCGCGAGAGAGCGATATAAAGTCGACAAATAGTTGAAAAACCCATCGGTGCGTATGATTTAATTAGTGACCTAACAAAGACCTTCTCACACATTTCATTTTTGGACTTACTAAAGAACTCTCCCCCTCACCAGAGCTGCTCTTTTAGAAGCATTAGGTCTAGGCCATCTAATTAACATCACTCCACCTCCCGAAACACAAGTAAATCACGTAGATTTTGATATCCACCCTCAGGGGCAGCCGGACAAGGATGTCGAATTCATCTTGAAATAAGTAAAATGCCCACAGAATCTTGAGATCGCACGCCGAGGTGACCCGACCTTACACTTGCAAGTGTGGGTTTATAATAACTATGTAAAATGGGCGATGGTTGTGATGGGGCTGCGATTAACATAGTCCCTTTCTCTTTCCTCCAAAAACTTGGATATGGAGAAACAAAGCTTGTTCCACTACACGAAATACCTTGAGAGGCTATGATAGCCTTAAAGCCACTTCGATAGGAACTATAATCTTGCCGGTCACCTTAGGGCCCAAAACCATCTTGGCTGAGTTTTATATTATAGATCGGGAAACTAACTATAATATGATCCTCGGCCGACCTTGGATACATCGAATGAAGGCAATCCCTTCCACGCTATTTCAAGAAGTAAGATTCTTGCATCTGGGAAAGGTATTTGTAGCCAAAGGCGATCCAAAACCTTTCGATTTGCACCTAGCTGATTTAAAGAAAAGACCAGGGGTGCACTCAGAATTTGAGCTGCCAACAAACCAACTTAATAAACCCTCTGACCCAAAGCCAGAGGAAAAGTTGATACCTACAACGGATCTTGAAACTACCAGCATAGCCAAAACAACTCCAACCCCTAAAGGTAAAACTAAAGAAACAGTATCATTAGGGACTACTGCGAAAATCGTTGAATTGATAGAACAAGATTCACCAATGTTCTTACCATTCGATTCAGTAGGCATAGGATTTTCCCTAGGTGTTGGTTCCTTACTGGCAGAGGATCTCTGTATGATAGAAGTAGAGTGTGCAAACGCGGCAGATGCCCCAACATCTACACTCCCGGCTAAGTATTGGACTCTCCATTTCGATGGAGCTAAATGTCGTTATGGAGCGGGGGCAGGTATAATTCTTACTTCGCCCGAGGAGAAGGTCCTCCCATTCTCATTTAAGTTAAACTTTGAATGCACAAACAATGGCGCTGAGTACGAAGCCCTCCTCCTTGGCCTCACCTTAGCCAAAAGAATTGGTATTAATAACATCAGAGTCTTGGGAGACTCGCAATTAGTAACAAACCAAGTTTCTGAAGTATATGAAACTAAAGCCGAACATTTACAACTCTACAAAAACGCTGTATTAGATTTAAGCAAGGCGTTTAACTTCATATCCATTGAAGCGATCCCGCGAGAGAAAAATCTTCTCGCCGATTCAATAGCAACCTCAGCATCACGTTTTACTCCAAGCAATGAGCTAGAAGATACTCACTTCACAGTATCCATTCGTGACGAGCCATTAATAAAAACAATGACAAATCCTCTTTTAAGCGGAAGTGAATCTACCGTCCTAGACCATGTTGGAAATGATGCGGCTACTTTGGATTATTTAAATGCCTATGCAGCATTACATCTCTCCTATCACATGCTAGATTTATCCCTGATCCCACATTCGTCCTCCTACTTCGGAAATCCCGTAACGGATCTTCCGTCACAAAGGGAACCTAACATATACGCAATAGAAAATGGGGATGATTTAGATTTACCTCCAGCACCACCTGAGTTCGAAGAGGGTAACGCCTCTTTAATCGAAGAAACAATCGATGTCAACATTGGGACAGAAGATGAACCAAGAATATTGAAACTAGGTTCTTCGTTGACACCAGAAGAAGTGGAAATACATACTCAGGTTCTCAAAGAACATCAGAAGGCATTTGCATTTAATTACAAGGAGATGACGGGAGTCGCACCCCACATTGCGGTACACAACCTCGTCACTAGATCGGATGCAAAGCCAATTAAACAAAAATCAAGGCCCATGAAACCCAAAGTAGCTCTCATGGTAAAAGAGGAAGTAATAAAACTCCTTCAGGTAGGATTTATCAAGCCAGTTGACTACTCCCAATGGGTATCTAATATCGTTCCCGTTCTCGAAGAACGGAAGATACGCATTTGCATAGATTTCGAGACATCAACAAAGCGTGTCCTAAAGACGATTTCCCATTACCATCCATAGAGCGTTATTGTTGATCACAACGGCTGGTTTTGAACTTTTGTCTCTCATGGATGGATTCTCGGGATCTGACAATCAAATCAGAATATCAAGAGCAAGATCAGCTAAAACCACGTTTATAACTCCTTGGGAACCTATTGCTACTGTTGTTATGCCATTCGGTCTTAAGAACGCCGGTGCTACTACGTACCCGCGGGCCATGACATACATATTTCACGATCTAATTCATAAAATCATGGAATCTTACGTAGATGACTTATTGGCTAAGGCCAAAAAGCGTTGTGACCATCCCGAAGTACTCCGCATCATTCTTTCACGCCTAATAGAATACGAGTCACGCTAAACCCAGAGAAATGCGTCTTTGGTGTAACGGGAGGAAAGCTCCTAGGTTACATCATATCGTCACGAGGATCGATGTTGATCGACCAAAATTGGGCTGTCCTCGAAATGGTCCCACCTTGAGTGAATGCGGAATCGAGATCATTTCTCGGGAAGGCTGGTGCAATCCGGAGATTCATCCCGGACTTAAGCTTCGCTATTCATCCAATCAACAATTTACTCAAGAAAGACTATAGCATTGATTGGACCGAAGAAGCTGCAATGAAGCTTTCAACGCGCGATTAAACGTTTCTTCTTTGTCACCACCTACGCTAATGCCACCTAAGCTTGGATCACCGTTAATCCTATATTCGCGAGCTACGATGTCTCGTTGGCACTTTGTATGTTGGCCCAAGAAGACGATGACAAGAGAGAGCGTGTGATTTATTTCATTAGCGAACAACTGCTCGACTATGAAACACGCTATACACAAGCGGAGCGAGAATGTCTTGCCATAGTCTTTGCTTTACTAAACGTCTAAGACATTACATCTTTGAATCAAAAAACAAAGGTCATGGTAAAGACGGACCATTTACGGACTTTTCTCACACAAGGTTCCTTATCCAAAAATTTGGACGTTTTATAACCTTAATGGGAGAGTTCGAATTAACATTTGTAAATCGAAGTCGGTTAAAGGACAAATCATCGCGGATTGGTTGGTGACAACCCATTAGACGGAGGCGATCTAGTAGATTTGGATTTTCCGGATGAATGCGTATACTACATGAAACTCGACTGCTATTTACGAGTGCCCTTGGTACACTTATATCATTAATTATATCATGGACCATACGTACCGGATGCGGTGACACCATGACAAAGAAGGTGATTACGCATAATCGTAGCCAAATATGTCATTATAGAGCGGGTGCTCTATCGAAAAGCATTCGATGGAATGCTCTTAAGGTGTGTCGACACGAGAAGAGTCGAGAGGATTCTCCATGAATCCCAGGGTATATGTGGAGGCCACTTCGGTGGCCATGCCACTTTGCTCGAAAAATACATCGAATGGGCTATTTACGGCCCACTCTAGAACATGACGTGATAGAGTTTGCACGCGGAGTGTCATAAGTGCCGAGAATTCTCCCACGAGATCCACATGCCAGGCCTGAAGCTCTCTGACCAATCGCTACTCCATGGCCCTTTTCTACATGGGGCCTAGACTTAATAGGGAAATTCTCTCCCTCATCCACAGAGACGGCCACAATTTTATAATTACGGCCCTTGAATATTTTACCAAATGGGTGGAGGCCATGCCTCTTACTACTTGTACACAGTTACGTAATCGCTAAGTTCATTTTAAATCAAATCATTTGCGATACGGTATCCCACAAATCATTATCTCGAGATAATGGAACTTCTTTCAAGAATGAAGAAGTTCGTGAACTATCAACAAATTTAAAATAAGCCATCATACGGCTTCCTTGTATTATCCCAAGCCAATGGGCGGTGAAGCAACAAACAAAACGGCTGAAAGCCATTCTCCTTAAAACGGTGAAAAGAAAACAAGCGAGATTGGCATTTGAAGTTATATCCGGCCTTGTGGGCCCACCGAAACCTCAATAAGAACACCAGCGGGAGCAACTCCTTTCTCGCTAGTATTTGGGGCGAAGCGGTTCTCCGCTTGAGGTCGAAATACCCGATCTCCGCATTTCACTACAGGATTACGGATGAAGGCGCTTACGAGAAAGCACGTCTTTCCCAATTAGAAAGCCTAGATGAAATTAGGTTAGATCTTTGAACAACGGCATAGAGCTTATCTTTGACCAATGTGCGGCGGTATAACAAAGGTTTATGAGCGCGATATATACGAAGGTGATCTAGTTCTAAGACTAGGCAGCCGGATCGACAAAAGAGGCCGAAGGAAGGAAGGAAATTCCGGCCCAAATGGTTGGGCCCATGCACCGAATCACGAAGGACTATGGAAATGGTGCATACCTCTTATGCACGCTAGAAGGTGAGGAATTTGGCGAAACAGTCAATTCCCTGCACCTCAGCGTTTCTACGCATAAGCATTAGCTACTACACTACCTATATAACTATCTACATTGCATCTTCATATAGATTTAGATCATTTTGTCCACTTGTTCTTACACAAATTGTGATCAAGGAATCTATTCTCAAAGTAATTCATTACAAACTCATGATGTTGTTGGCACAAAACTTTCTAATCATATCTCTCCATTTTCGCGATATCATCAATCACTTCAGAATCTTTTATCAAATAAAATCAAACATGACGAAGTCTTAACGGTAACCATACCAAGATCTGCAAGTTTGTTCTCGCTTTGATTTCTTCTTAGGATTGGTGTCTTGCCTATGGTCTGTTCTAGAAGCTTCATGGTGTCACATCTATCCCATATATACATCTCTTTGGAAACAAGCATATACTGACATTTTACTCAAAAAGACAAGTCAAAAAGTGATTAAACAGAAAATTTTATTTTTACACATTTCCTTGCCCTACCAACCTTCGGTGATGAGCTTGCGTCTCTTACTAGTGACGTAGGGTTGGGAAAGGATGGAAATGCCCTTACTCACCTATGCCTTGCCCACGGTGATAAACCCATGCTTCTTACTAGTAGCATGGGGCAAAGTGTAGGGGGTCCTCTAGACAATGCAAACATTAAAAGGTCATAAACAAACTATTCAAACTTTGAGTCAAAAACGAATGAATCAGATGCTCAAAATTCCAAGAGAGTTAAAAATCCTAAAAACCAGATTTTGTCTACTATGTGGCCATCTACGGGTCTAAGTCTGGATAAACCGCAAAGCAAGTTGCACCCAAAACTATGAAGTCATTCGGGTGGAGTAAGCTTGTAGTTTTCAATTTGGTTCCACCAAAGCTTCATCTGTCTTTCATCACTATCGTTTCACCATATTTCATACACTTGCGCCCTTCTTGGCTCTTGGTGATGAGCCCTCGCATCCTACTAGTTGCGTGGAGTTAGGAGTGGGGCAAGTTAATCATTCATCATACTGGTTATTTTCATCACTTTGCCAAAACAAACATGAGGTATCCAAATTGCTCACGAAGCTAAGATTTAAGATCACAATATATCTGATATCATGTATCGACATCATGAAACACAAAAAGAAAGCAAGCATTTGCATCATCATTCTCCATTGCATACATTCTAGAAAGCATATAAAACATACATCGTAGTATACACAAAGCGATTTGGAAATAGAAAGGACAAACGTGAGTGACAAAGTTTTGATCTAAAATCAATGCATATATATAAATAATCAATGTTTGTATCTGATGCCATCATGCTTAGGCATGGTCAAAATGCTCAAAGAGCCCGTGATATACAAAAGAATCCATGATACAAAATATCTGAGGGCCAGTCGCCTCTCGGCCCCTACGCGACCCCTCAGGGTGCGCGCCCTCGCTAGGACTCCGGCTCGCGCGCGCTCTGCTCACGAATGCACGGAGGGCTCAGGGTCTCGAGGAGCAGCCGCGGTCTCGCCACGAGAATGGCTCCTCATAAGACGCTCGGCTGTCCTATAGCCTGCCAACTCTGTACGGAGGGTCGACACCATCCTGGCCACATGCCAAACGGGAGCGAAGACGTCAGTATGCCTACCGGCTGCTGAAGGCTCCCGGCATCTACAGATAGCTCCGCACGGGTCTTATCCATAGGGATCATCAGAGAATCAGTGCATACCCTACGGATTAGATCCCGCCACTCGTCAACAGTCTCTGCAAAACAAAGAAGAAAAACGAATTAGAAACTAGGCAAGAGACTAAAAGATACAATATCAAAACATAAGGAGAGATAGCAATTAAAAATCCTAAATTAAACAAACATTGAAAGGAGAGAGGATAACTTACTCGGATCACGGGCCTCCAAGATGGGTCACTTTGAGGGCCGGCGCCCCACTGCTGGATGCATTGCCCAGGCGAGGGGCTCTGTAGTAGGGCAACATGACGCCCCATGCAGACTCATCCTCTCCACCATGGCCACAGAGAGAGTGGCTCCTCGAAACTAGAGTCTCTCTCTCTGCACTCTGCTCCTCCCTCTCTGCTGCAAATATCACGAGTGTCATGCCACTCGGGATCGCTATCATCCATCTGCTCCTCGACCCTCCCTCTGTGGAGCTCCTCGGAATCGGAGTCGATATCTATAGGGTCATCGCTCTATGAGCGGGACCCGCGGCAATCCAAGTAAAGGTGCCGGGCGCACCGCTCTCCCTGCGGCCGAACAATCCCCACAGCTCTGATAGGAATACCGGGAGTGACCAGCTTTGTCCCACCACGGCCTCTAGGCCCCCTCAGCCTCCGGGTGATCTATAAACCGGTGCCATTTGGAGGAAGCATGCCCACATATGGGAGGCCGAGCTGGCTGAGGAACCTGCCGAAAGGATGTACCTCCACCCGTCCCACACGGTCGATAAGCTGCCTGTGGTGGAGCAAGAGATCGATGTGAGAGTCTCCTCTCCCCCGAATGCCGGCCATGGTGGTGCGGTGTGGCCTCCATATCTGCTGTGGTGAGGAGGCAGCTGGGCTGGTGAGGAGTGCTCTAAGCACCGACATATCGACCATCTGCTGCCCTCACACCCCGGGATCTGCCACCTCACGCCTCTCTGCCATAGGGAATGAAGCGCTCATACACCCACTCATAACTAGAGTAGGGTGGCTCGAAGCTGTCCTGTAAACGGACCACCCTGTATAAGTCATGGTAGGTGGTCCCCAGAATATCTGCGCCCCAGGCGTATATCCGGCCATGCCCCTCTATCTGTGCAATGATGGGGGCCCAGCAATATAGTAAGGTATCCCCTCCCTTGTCCCGATCGGCCTCGAGGCAAGGATCCCCATGATAGCACTTTGTCGAAATACGGGGATGGGCAAAGAAGGAATGGATCTAACTCTCACTCCCTTCTTCGGCCCCGTGGAGATGGCTTGCATCCCCCATGTAACACTTGCCCACTTTGTGCGATCGTGCTCGGGACCTGCTTGTCTCCGGTGTGAGTCTCCTCCGATGATCGGGACCCCGGATACGGTAAACATCCTCCAAGTAATCGTCCACTCACCGCGGACCCACAGGCGGTCGGAAAGTGTTCGATCTGCATCCCAATAAGAAAACAAGTCACAAAGAAAGATGTGACTAGATGGTGCGACATGGGGCACGCGCGATATCGCAATATGCGGCCCTCTGTAATGTATCCTCCTCATCACGGTGAGAGGGCATCCAATACCACCAGGCAACCATCACACTCCCTCTCTCTCGACTCCATCTATGTACTCCTCTCGCTTTGCATACACCCAAAAACACAAAACAGAGCAAGTTAGTATCTAATCAATGCCGAGAAGTCATAAAAACATATAGAAATGATAAAAATACAAGTGCAATGTCAAAAGCAAGTCCTTTTGCTTTACATGCAAAAACACCGCCACCACAGCGGGAGGCGGTTTGTGCCAACCACCCCTTTAAGGCGGCGGTCGTGTAACCGCCACCACAGGCAGGCGGCGGTCATGTGTGCCCCCCAGGGCGGGGCGGCGGTCGCGATCAAAAAACCCGCGCGGGTTTTAAACCTAAAAAAGCCCAAAATGCAAAAATTGACCATTTTGGCTAAAAACAAAGCCTACCCGTGGCGCCCCCTAGAGTGGACCTTTTGAACCTAACATTTTCAAAAATAACCCCCATTCTGAAAAGAATTTGCCATTTCAAATTTGAAGGGAAAAATGCAAAATTAAAGAAAACCAACTTTGTGATCTCGCGGTGGGGTGGCGTTCACGCGTGGGGGCATGATCGCTTATCTCACTCGGACGTTTTGACTCTATTCACGCGAAAACCGTCACCGTGGGTCCCGAGCTCAAAATCAATCAAATCGACTCGCGCAAATGAATAGGAAAATGGGCCCACTTTCATATATATATATATTCTATTTCGTTTTAAAATGACTTTTCGCGAGTTCGGAGCGCTGTTGAGAGGTAAGTTTCTATCCCACACAAATGGTATCGTTCTCTTTCCTGTTATTTTAGTGTTTGTTTTCCAAATTATTGTATCTATCTGCACTTGAGTTCTCTTTTCATTTTGCGGTAGCGGGAATTTTGGAATGGCGTCATTTCAACACACAGGACGTGTAAGGTATAACTTCTAACTCCCCATTTCGGGACGGCCATACTCGGACCCACCGTTTTATGCCTCTTCATGGCTAAAACGCTTCTCAGAAGCAATATGTACGTACCCAAAATTGTAAAGTCTTGTCTTGCGAGCAGTGTAATAAATGCCCCCAGATGATGATCTGAGTCTCCTCGCATGAGGTGTTCGGGATCGGAAAAGCCCTCGGGTATGCGTTAACATCCCGCATGCCCCACTTAGCCCCGCGCCCTTTGTTTTCCCCTTTTTTCCCTCTTTTCCTTGGCCTCTTGACCTTGGTGGCAAACCGCCGCCTGCGGCGGCGGTCTCGCGCCACACTGAGCAGGCGGTCGGTCTGTAACCCCGCCTGCTCGGGCGGCGGTCTGTGCTTGCGTTTTCGAGAACTCTTTTGGCGACTCGCGTGAAATATCACGTTTCACCACTTTTCTTTGCCGACTTGAGCATGCATTAATGTTTTTGGTCCCTGGAGCAGTGTTTTCCTTTGTTTATTGTTTAGGAGTTCAATTTGGTTTTGGTTCTTGGATGTTGAATTCCTATAAATGCATGGTTTGTGTACATGCAAATGGTCAAATTTGATTTTTGGTGAAGATTTG
This sequence comes from Taxus wallichiana var. yunnanensis, assembly GCA_018340775.1. Lineage (NCBI taxonomy): Eukaryota > Viridiplantae > Streptophyta > Pinopsida > Cupressales > Taxaceae > Taxus > Taxus wallichiana. The sequence continues at coordinate 408,273,595 of CM031241.1, forward strand.
GTGAAGAATTTGGTGGAGGTTTTTGGTCACCAGCTTGGCTGGATTTGAAGTTTGATCTTTGCTCTCATTCCCTCATTTTAGTGTTTTAGTTAGTTAGCTTGTTTAGAAGCCATAGCTTGAATTCACTTGCATCTTTTGTTAAATTGCTCATTTGTTGGTAAGCCACGAGACCCATCTTGTGCGAGCGATCTTTGTTTTCATCCAATCCGGTTAGAAGCTTGCCTCTGAATTCCTCTTTCTTTGTAGATTTACTTTTCTTTGTGTCTTGAGTTCTTAGTTTAATTCATTATATGCAGTTAGTTTTATTGGTTTGTTGGTAAGCCACATATCCAACTTGTGCAAATAGATGTGTCTTTATCGAAACCATTTGGAGCAGAATAGCTTAGGAAGCCATTAAAGTTGCAGGTTTTGCTCTTCGTATAGGATAGTTCAAGGTTACAGTCGCTTCCGTTGCATGACTCGCGGTAAAATCCCGCTAGGAATCGCATAAGCCAAGCTCTACTCTTGCGCTATCCCTCTCCTACTCGCATTCTCGATGCATTACAGTGTCCTTGTCCCAAAATCTACTCCTATCGGTGCTTTAGCATTACACGCTTTTACGGATCCAGTGAACACGAAAGAGCGAGAAGATCATACTGAGGGGACGAGATCACATACACCATCGGATTCGCCACTGTTCTGCGGAATCCAGGTTTTACATTTCAAAGTTCTAGTCAGATTCATATCAAATAGAGTAGTTAATCGCTTTATTTCATTTCATTCTATTCTCGACATTGCCAAGGAAGCTGTGGGGATTGATAGTTTCTGAGAAACTATGATTCACTCCTCACTTCTGAGGTAGGATCGAGAATCTTGCCGGTAGATTAGACAAACTGTTTTATTTAGAATAATTCTATAAATCACACAGGCAAATAACCACACTCGGTTATCTTGTCTGTTTTAAATTATTGTTTAGCTATTATTTCTAGATACGCTTAAAATAGTTTGCTTTCCTTAAAATTGTTAGAATATTTCATAGAAAAATAAAAGTTATATGTAGTTAGATTTATTTCACTTAGTTAGAATTTGTTTCATCACAGTTAGATTGCATTTTGTTTCGTATGACAATCACGGGACCTCAAGAGCCCAGGGAATATATATTTGAGCCAATCGTGCCTCAACCAAACCTAGTCACAGCAATAGTTGACATAGACCAAAATCTCAGGATACAAGTATTCCGAACAACCACAGATTTACAACTGATCAGTTCACAGTTAAGAGGATTAAACATAGAAGACGACCAAGCACATGCGTTTTGGTCAAGTCGGCCAAACTATGATTACTCTAGAAAACATCCACATGGTGTAGAGGGCTCGAAGAGAACAAACATTCGGGTGCGATCCTCTAGTTCCACGACCAGACTTTGGAGACACCCTCGTAGATATAGATACCGGCTTAAGAATCCGAGGTTGCGAGAACGTCACAGTAAGGTATTACGAGAAGATTGCACAACTATTGGTTCTAAACATAGAAGGCGAGAAAGCATACGATTCTTGGTACTAGGGATTAGAACTTGATCTCGCGTATGACCATAACGACAAGACCGCATGACAGCCAGTCTCTCGGTTTGTGATCCACAGATCCCACGACCCAACGAATCCACAAGTCGAGTTAGATATAGAACCTTTGGCCTACACACTAGTATTTCAGTCCACCCCACTTCCACCTATCATCATCGAACAAGCTGTCCTTACTAGATATAGCGCTAACGAAGCTAGGAATTCTGGACTAGGCCAGAAAATCGTCCATAGGCATCATCCAAACGAAACAATCCCGTCATTTTCCACGTATTCCAACCCATCCGAATCACGCCGAGCTATATTGATTTGAGCCTTGAGTAGTCATCCTCGCCGATCGATCTATCACACCACCCAAGCCAAGGGCCTTCTTTGCCTTAGATTCACAAATTCCACTAGTGCGTGTCGAAGACATTAGATCGCCTAACTAGTTTGTTGCATATTCCATCATCCACTATTGTCTCGACGACTTATCGGGAGTGGAAGAGTCACTTGTAGATTCTCACGCTGCTGTCGCTTTTCCGGAAGGGTTGTCAATTATGAGTCTCTAAGTAGATAGCTATTGCACTACTAAGATACAAGAGATTGCATTCTTCTATTTCCTTTGTCTATGTTTCCTCCATTTCTTTGCATGATCAACTTTGTAGACATGATAATATTATAAAACCAAGGAAGGTGTTAGTTCCTTTGATCAATGAATCAATAAAAAAATTTGTCTATGATTTTTAGTCTTATCTTGCTCTTGAAGTTGATTTCTTCTAATTGGATGTAAAATTATTCGGTTAAAGTTACGGAAATCTGTAAGTTCCTATCCATGAAATTAACCCACCTTATTACATTCTCACTCCACTTACCTTCCCTCTCTAAGAAAAATTCTTCCCTTGCATTAAGTCCAAGCAATTTGCCACAGGTTTAATGGAGTATCCCAGTGTGATCCCTAACTTCACAACCACCTAGTATTTTTGTTTTCTACATTCAATAAATGGGAGCCTCCCCACTAATAAGAGGAGGACTTAGTCCCAGAGCATTGGTGAAAATCGACTAATTTTTCCTTGTGAAAAATTATTTCACCAACACGGTCCTCTTGGTTAAGGTTTGTTTGTGAAGCACCTTTCCTACCTTTCTTAAGGATGAAAACCCTTGATTGAGAGCTTGTGGATGCAAGCTAGTTTGGAAAACAATAAATTATCATTTCCTTATATGATTTATCTCTTTTGGATGAATAACCTATTTATTTAAAGTGGAGCGACCCACTTGGGAGCACTATTTGGTATGTGTTGATGATGATTTGATCAATCTAAATTTATTATCTTATTCTCTATATTTTTAAAAGCCAAGATCTCGAGTTTTGTGAATTTTGGAGGTGATTACTATTTTTCCAAGCTTGTTGAAGTTAGCTGGTTGAGGGTTTTCAAACTTAATTATTTTCAATCTCAATTCTGATTTCTAATAATTGATTGTGTTTGTTGAGGGTTTCTTAATAATTTTGGCATAATAATTGAAGTGTGTTAATAAGGTTTAACCCACCTTTGATGGGTTTAAATTCTCCAAGGAAGTCGCTACCCTAGGAAGGGCCTAATTTGTAGATTGCATGGTTGATATCAACCATCTACAGTAGTTCCCTAATCTGATTTTTAAGTTTTGCATCTCAATTTTTGGTCATTTCCTTAAGTCCTGCTAAAAAGGGACATTACAAATTCGTGCTCACATGATCCAAGAACAATTTTTGGCTCAATATGTTTCAGTGGGTAGTAAGCTTGTGGACGATTGATCATAAAGCCTCCGTAATGTTAATCCTGTTATTCATTGTTGTGTAACCATGTGGACGGTTGCATAAATATTTGTGCTTCAATGACCAACTGATCAAAATCACCTCACCGCTTTCTCTTGATTCGACGAAAATGACCTTTAATCTAGTTGAAACCAATGCCTTTGGCATAATAATTTTTCTCATCCATATTTAAAAGTTGATGGCCTCCTTTTTACCCAAAAATAGGATGGTTTTTTTCCTGTCGACCTCTTTTTTTCCAAAATACTTAATGATTTTTTTACGATCTTTTTCCCCAATACGTAGCGAATTTTGATAACCTCTTCTTCCCTAAAATAGTTGAGAGAAATTTTGAAATTCTCATCTTTCCAAACTTACAATGTTTAAACATGATACACACACACACACACACATATTAACTAACTAACTAACTAACTAACTAACCGTTTGCCTAACTAACTAATTAACTATATATATATATATATATATATATGTATGTATGTATGTGTATATATATATATATATGTATGTATGTGTATATATCTATTTATATATATATACACATACATACATACATACATACATATACATATATATATATATATATATATATATATATATATATATATATATATATATATTACAAGTTACATATACAAGTTACATACATATGTATATACATACATATATATATACATATATATATAACTTGTATATGTGTATATATATACATATACATATATATATATATATATACATATATATATATATATATATATACATACATATATATATATACACATATATATATATATATATATGTATGTAACTTGTATATGTATATATATAATATGTGTGTGTGTGTGTGTGTGTGTGTGTGTGTGTGTGTGTGTGTGTAATTCATGTAAATATGTATATACATATGTATGTAACTATGTCTATGTATATGTATGTAATTATGTATATACACATATATAATTACACACACACACACACACACACACACACACACACATTTATTAGTCACATTTTAAAATAAATTTGGCCACAAGTAGAACACACTTATATGCTTTGACCCATAAATACACATACACATTTTTCAAATTTTTTGGTATAAATCTATAGTGAATATATATGTTCCAAATATTAAAATAAATGATAAAATTATTTTTTGTGTTTTGTGATATAATACATACATACATACATACATACATACATACATACATACATACATATATATATATATATATATATATATATATATATATATGTGAAAATAAAGAAATGTTTTAATTTGTAATTTGATTTTTTAAAGAGAATAAAAATTAATGAATAATATTTTGTACATTTAGATCGCACTAATAAATCTATCTTCATAAAAAGAGTGAAGAACAAGAATCACTTTTTAAATCTAAATGCCCATTTACGTTTTTTTGTGTATTTATTTATAAAATATCCATATTCTTTTGAAATTATGATCACTATTGACTTACAATTGAAAATATAAGTGTCATTATGTCAAGAGGCGTTCTTACAATGATAGCCTCAAGTGTAATGTCGTGAGTTGTTCAATTTTATTCTCGACTTTAAATTTAACATTTAATTAGTAACAACGATAATAGATTAATTGTTTGATATTGAACATTAAAAAAACTTTTGATTGCGACTAATGTTTTATATTCAAAGTAAAATATACAAATATATTTATAAAAACAATAAACAACAAATGAAAAGAACAAATACAAATAATAGACAAGTGAGGGAGTGCAACAAGAAAAACAAGAATGAAGAATAAGTGGAGAAGAATACTTCTCAACGTCTTTTACATAAATTTATCAAAGATATGCATATTAGGTTTTATATACAAATTATATTGATATGCATAATAAGATATGCTGTTAATTTTTATATTACAAATTATATTGATATGCATAAATATATATACCAACAAAGCTATATTTTATGAGATTTTGCCTCCCGAGAAGGTCTCACACGAAAAACATCACTGCCAAAAGGGTTTCCTGTGTGAAAATAGTAGGTTGATGGAAACCAAAGAATCACATTGAAAACAACTATAAATTATTACTAGCAATCCACGAGGCCATGGACATTCTTCTCTACAACCATGCAAACATCAAGAACGATCATCATCTCGTGACGATCCCTCCAGCCGACCCAGGGAAATTTGTGCCTCTCTTGTGAATTTCCTCATTCTTTGCAACGTCCCGCACCACAAATCTTTTTCCACTATCTCCATTGCACTTGCATGCTTCGTCTTTGTTATATTCTATCTTTTTATACCTAAAACACTCTACCCTATCCTTACCGAGAGCAGAGCATGTGGAACAATGAACATGTATGATATCTTTGAAGAGAAAAAACTCCTATGTCTCTTGCTCTCTTTGGGACAAACCGGTTATCAAGACATTCACACGAAGTTTAGTGTGAACAAGAAAATAGGGAATAAGTAGTTTCATTGTCAAAACATGATCAAGACTATTTCATTTGATCCTACCTATATACTCACTACATGGAAAATATATATACACCTACACATAAACTATGCTTTGATGCATCCATGTGTTTGTTTATTATAAATAAGGGATTATTAACTGCAACATACAACATAACTATCCCATATGTATACTAGCACTTGCACCAAAAGGAAGTCAACCAACCAATTATTGTGTGGCGAGAAGATCACTTTGTAATGTAGATATGAACAAGATGATCATGAGCAAGAGCTAGATTAAATACGATGCCCACTCCCGTCTTCGGTTCAAAGGGCGATATCATTGATGTCGTTAAAGGCGACAACACTCTACATGGTTGTTACAAGCTCCATACATCTTAGAATTGCTTCTACAACTCTAAAAATCCACATTTAGTAAAACATTTTTTTTTTTTTGTTTAGGTGGGTTGGCCTTGCTGCGTATTATATTACCATCCTTATATCAATAGGGGTAGCGCCACATTGGAGGTGGCCCTCTCACTAACATAATGATTGATTTGTTGCGGGATTGGAATTGCTTCGATAACCGTGTAGACCTTATGCGCCTTATTACCTAGGTCAAACTTACCTCTTTAGTGTTTCTTGAATTTACTTCAATAGCTCTACAAACCCTCATATTTTCACTATCGAATAACATTTCACCTTCTTTTAATTCAAGTGCTAATATTAGAAATGTTAAAACAAATTTTAATTTCTTTCCTAATTTTATTAGTATTATGTTTTGTATAATTTGGAGGAATACTCAAATATTACCCTCACTTAAAAATTGTTCGACGGGTGACAGCCTTTAAACCCCGACTTCTGGCATGAAAGACTTAAACGACAATTCTCTGATATTTTCAGGACAAATACCAAACGGCTTTATCAAATGTTCAGAAACTCCAAATACCAAATGCTTTCAAAATAGTCTAATTTTTTCAAAGCAACTCTGTCATTTTTTCAGGTGTAAAATGCATCAAACAGCACATTTCGTCCTCACTACTCAACCTTGAAAAATATCTGTTTCAACATGAAAATGGCTTAATCTTCAAAAATCTTAATCTTTTAACTGATTTTTCCACAACCTAAAAATTCACCATCTTCCCCGTAGGCTCAAACAAACAAAACAGAACTCAAAATTACTCATTAAAATGGCTGATTCCCACACAGACAACAAAAATTTTAACAAAAAAGTGATCTTTAATAATACGGCACTGTCAAAACACTAAACGCACACAAACAAAACCTAAAATTCAGGTTTTTGTTTTAACCAATCGCCTCTGAAAAAAATAATCTTTCTTCCAAAACCAAAACTTACTTGTTTTTCCAGCAGTCGGCCGAACGAATCAATCCTTCTCCTCAAAATTTGTCAGGAACGGGGTTTCAGTTACAATAAATGAAGAAATCTGAGCCATAAGTCTGTATAAAAGGCATGAAAACCCTGTAACAGCTGCCCTGACGAAGCGACCGAGAAACTTTGCCCTGAATTCGTACGCATTCATATTTATTTCCAAAGCCTGCAACGATATTTTCTTTCTTTTTCCCTTCTGTTTCTCCGCTGCTACTTATTTTCTCTGATTTTTCTGCCACGTTTATGACCTAAAGCGCAGCTGCGCAGGGCTCGTGACAGGTCATCCAACATCTGGTCAGGTCGGGCATATGCGACACGTCAGCAGGAAGGTGGGCCCGGAATATAGCATGCTTGTGGTGCACGAAATGCCGATTCCTTAAATGTCGGAGACAATGTAATGGGAATCCCCTTCGACGTTCACGTGGTACCTTCGACCGCAAGCGGTTTGCGGTTTCCCGTTTTCCTTGGTTAATGTGATCATCGTGTGATACGACCAGGGGTTAAATTTGACGCCCGTTTAGACGTTTTTAAGGTTTTTAGACGTAAAATACAGTCAAATTATATTTCCACCCATAGCATGTGATGGGCGATTCTGTTTTGAACCTGTCATATTGACGTTTATGTTTAAAAGTTACACGTTTTCAAATGTTTATATATATAGTATATACGCAATAATAATAGCGCAGTGACTTGAAGTCCCGGACAATCTAAAAGCTTGCGTTTTAAAATAATGCACTAGTTGCCATTGGCATTTGTGTCAATAGGCATCTAGCACGGGCATTGGGAACTTGGGCCACTGGCCATGTTAAATGAAGCAAGATACAACTAGCTCCTATCGAACACCTATGTTCGGTAGCCCACTTCCACCAGCCCATTAATTTGTATATGCAAGTCCATGAACAACAATTTGCATATACGCATAAGTACCACTAGCTAGCGTTCTAATTTAATTGACTTCTAGTGACACTCTACGTTGAACTAGTCCAGGTCGGCGGCAGTATAACTTTGATAATATTTAATACATTTGTATATGCATCTGCAATAAATATTTATCTATCTTTCCTTTTCTTAGTTGTTAGTACTTAAATGAATTGGGCGCCAAAAAATAGGAAAGATTTTGAACTCCAATTAAATGGAGTCATGCCACATTGACAATGTCTCACGCGAAGCAAGGATTAGGTATGCAGATTCAATATTGATACAGGTTCATCCTTGAAGTACTTTGCTTATTGATGCAATAGCCAATGACTTAACCCGAGCAACAAGAAATCCAAGGAATGGGCGTACTACGTAGGGATGGAAAATCGTAGTGATTCTTCTCACCTCTTCTATTGATGAATATTTGTAAAGGCATCCATTGATAATCAACAGTTAGAATAATTGGGTAGCAAAAATTGAGAAAAATCTGAATAGAAATATGAATGAAATAATTTTCTTGTAAAAGATGGTGGATGGCATGGCGAAGAGTTAACCAATTAATGAAGGCATTTTACAACAAGCACAAAACAACCAAACCCGGTTCTAGTAACATGAGAAGACAACACGTTTCAGAATTTGGAGGGGAATTTGTATGCAGCAAGCACAATTTTTCTAAAATATCAGTTGATAATAGAAAGGAGGGCATTGCAAAGATGAGGCCATACTTCAGTTTGTACGGTAACAATTTAATCTCTTCATTTTTTAATTTGGGGTGTTGATTTATTTCAAATCTGTTATAAATACAAACTGTAATAATAGAAAGCTTGGTTGAAATAAAAAAAAAAATAGTTCTGATTTACTTTATATGGAAGATAAATACCAAAGATTTTTTTAATAGATGAACAACAACACTATTTCTAATAGTTAGATCATGTTTGAAATTTTCAATAATTGGGAAGGGGGCAAAATGTTTAGATTTGTTTGAAAGGTTTGATCGAGTATAGAAAATTTATAAATATATATAATAAATACAATATATATGTGATGATATTCGGAAAAAAAAACTAATTATTATGGAGTTTTCCTTTACATGTTTAGGTTGAGTGTTTTATTTTTGTTGTGTTGAAGTTCTTTTAATTTAAACTTATCGACTTTTAATTTATAAAATATAATATAATGTTTAATCAAACTTGTTTGATAAGATCGTTTAGATTAAAAAGTAGGGTTTGAAATGTATTTTCACTAAGTTCATAAGAACATACTAAATACTTGTTTACATTATTAAATTATATTTTTAATAACTTACAAAAAGTTGACCCAACATTTTTTAAGTTATTGTAATACTCTGAAAATTATGGAAGTCAAAAATAAAATAAACGTCATGTGTAAGGTGATATAAATTAAAAACCGTCACAAATTTTTTTGACGGTAGAGGAGACCGAAGGCCATCAATTTAACCCCTGGATACGACGGATTTTGTGTTTTCCAAAATTAATGGAAAACGTAAGAACGTTGGATGGTCGGATCAAATCCATGTGGCATGCGAGGATCAAATTTGAAGGGTTAGTCAAAATTTTATATTGAAGGGCTCATTTTTAAGTAGCTTTTCTATGATGAAAAGCAATGTAAAAATTTACACTTCATATGACAATTGCAAATCTAATCAACACGTCATAAAAATTAAGAACATTTTTTTAATTAAATATGTGATTATATAAAAACATAAAAACTTTGGTTCATAGTATTATGACTACAATAAAGTAAATGATGCATTACACATTAATTTCAAACCCCTTTCAAATATTTCAAGTGTTTTCCATACTAAGAGAGTTAATAATAAATATACTAGTTCATATCAAATGTATTAAGAAGAGTAACTCCACCTAAAATGTAACATATTACATTTCCTTTGAATCACGTATTCAAAGGGTATATGCATATTCACATTATTTATGGGAGGAGTCCCAAAAAAAGTTCAAAATAAAATCCTTGTTGGTATTGTCTAGAATTGTAGTAACCATCTGCAAATACAATTTGAATTTCATTAGAATGGAACAAACAAAAAATTATATACATAATTCAATTAGATTTATTTGTGTAAAAATAATAAAGAATGTGTTTCATATTCAAAGGGCTCATAAACTCACCAGTTATTTGTCTAGCGAAAGAGGCTTTTGAGATTTCATATGCTTCCATGCATCATAGATAGAATTCCAATCTACCTCATTTAAAGCATGAGGTGCACAAAGAGAGAGAAACATCAACATATCCAATGTATTCAAAGATAGTCTAGATCTTTCATCATTCTTTATCCTATTTAACTTTGAAAAACCTCTTTCACATACTGCTGTGCTTGCTGGAATAACAAGAATAGCTTGCCATAGTCGCATCAAACATGGAAACCCTTCAAACCATTCAGGTTCACCGCCACATAGATCCCATGCTCCAAACATATGTTTTTTTGGATATGATTTATAAATAGTACAAACAAATTCATCCATCT
>CM031241.1:408284281-408329281 GCA_018340775.1 Taxus wallichiana var. yunnanensis
TGAGAAAGGGAAATTACTTCTCCATTCCAAATGTATGTTTTGTTTGAGTTCCCTTTTCCTTTGGTTAGCGTAGAGTATGTAGGTTTTCTTTTAGCAAAAGAAGTACTTGTGCACACTTCGCATGCCTCTACTTGGGGTATGTATTATTTTTAGTTTTGTACATAGCGTGTGTTGTGGCATATTTTTCTCTTGTATGATCCATCTTCTGGAGGTAGTATGTTTTCTCAAGAAAAATTAGGTTTCAACAACATTCCTAGCCTCTCCGAATCAGCCTTGTGTTCCAATGATTTTTGTGATGTTTATGCTTATCAAGGAATCATCAATTGGTTTTATTTCATACTTGACAAGAAATTAGATTAAGGAAAAATTCAAGGGGGATTCAAACCTTTTCCTATAGATCAGTTTGCAGAAGAAAGAGAATTCCATGTTCAAGATAATTTTCCACTCTCACAAAACCTTAATTCAGATAATTTTGTAAATGAGAGGGAAAATTCAAGTAGTGGTAGGAAGTTCCAGTTCAAGAATCAGTGTTTAAATGGATCAGGAGAAGAATTTAGATTTTAGGATCAGTTTGTAGATGTACCAATACTAACTCCATGCTCAATGGATAATTCAAGGCCACTTTGGTCACACATCTAGAAGGAAGATGTCCCCAAGAGGTCACCAATCAAGTTATCTATTTTTACCCCCGGTAAAATAGATAACTCAAGAGGATGGGTTTCAACCTTTGAAAATGATTCATGAAGAAAACTAGAATGATAAAAAAAAAATAATTCATGTTTGGGAAGTATTGCAAATGATTCAGGGGAAGTTTCGCAGGTCTTGGAGCCATCTATCGAACTAGGCTTTTGGGCCTTAAGGAGTTTGCAGTGTGAAAGAGGACCTAAGATTCAAAATAAGATTTTGATATCCATGTCAAGAATTATAATTCCAACAAATTTCCTATGGAATTCATTTTACATGCCCTACATGGTGGAAAAGATGATACATCTTGAAGCATCATACACTTCCCAAGGCAATTATGTCTTCTAGCGCACAACCAACATACCGAGAAATAAGGAAAATTTTTGAGGTGATAAATTCAAAATTGTATATTAGGATCACCACCATTATATTCAATGGGTTTTTTCCATGTGAAATCATATAAAATTTCACCCAAAAACTCATCGGGAGCTCAAGTTATCGCCTCCGGAAGTTGGTCGGCTAGAGGTTGGACGGGTCAACGTTGGGCGGGTCAACGTTGGATGGCTGGAGGTTGGACGCACAAGGGTTGGTTGGGTTACATTTTTTGACATATAAGGATATTTTTCGACACCCATCATACCCCTCTCATTTTCATGACACCCAGGTTGGACGAGTCACATAGCTAGGCAGCTCACGAGTCCCAACAACTCGCTTATCGATTTTAATGCAGATGGCGCCCATGTATTCATCCGATGAACTAACCTCGAGAAGGGAATTTTTATGGGTGAAAATACCTCTTTAATGAGGGTTTGTGAGACATTGCTTATATAATGTAAAATCCACCTCATTTTTAAGAGAGACATTCGGGAGTCAGGGAAATTCTTATAAAATTTTCCCCGACTCCGCTTGAGTCAGTAAGCCTTCTCCCCGCACTCTGGAAAGCATATTTATGCCTCGAGCATTAATGTAATGGTCTATTCACCTTATAGAGAAATAAATCATGTTTTTTTGCATTTTTCAACCCTTTATCATGTTTTTTTGTTTCTATGTGCCTCTCCATTTCAGATTTGTTTTTTGTGCATGTTCTTTCACTTGCAGTTCGTGATGTTGTGTTTCGTGGAGTTTTAATGGTGGATTAGGATCCGGAGTGGCCCAGTGGCACATCTGTTTAAACTCCCTGCACCCCTTTTACCCTATTTCATCAACCCTCAACAGAGTATCTCACCCCTTTTCTTGGTGTTATCACCTCATTAGTTTAGGATTTCCTTTTGTGCACTTTCTCTCTCACTGTCTCCTTGGCATTATTAAGATAGGTGTAGTTAGGCGTCTTTTCTACATTAGGAGTATTTTAGCATTAGGATTAGGTAGAGGAATCCATACTTCTATGGAGGATCATCTCAGGATCACAAGTCCCATAGATTGAGATATGGTCCCATGTTATACAGATTACATTGGATGCCCCATTAAAACCCGGGCATTCAGGGGTGCTATTATTTTGCATCTACAAGAACCCAGTTATGGAGGGATCTATGAAAATTTGGAAGAAATTCCTTTTGTAGAATAGATCATAACAAGAAAGGCAATTTGAGTAGGATAAATAGTTTTTTTCATCACACGCCAAAGTGAATCTCCCAAGGATCTTCAATTGCTTCTTAAACTTGATTTAGTGCATGCATGTAAGTGTTTCTCGGTTGGTGCCAATCATAAGCCTCACTTTTGTTTACAAATTTCAATGCCCAATCAAAGATCCATAAAGTACACCCCTATAATTTTATACTATCGGTGTACTTGAGGGAAAGTAGATTGAATATAACTCCATCTCCCCATAGTTAAGCTCCACCAATCTACCTTAAGGCCCAACCACCCACCAAAATTATATGTATTATTTTAGTTTCTCTTATTTGAATAATTTATTCATTTTTTCTTTTCTTTTATTTTTTTATAAATATCATTATTATTTTGAAATAAAGGAACCAATATGATCATGGGTACCACCAACATAAAAACTCAAGCGTAAGTGCGCAAGTTGGTGGACAAAAAGGGGTCAATAAGTGGACGCCTTATTGAAAAAAACAACGAAACCCCAATTTGTAGGGATTATTAGCAATATGCGCACTCAAAATTGGAAAAATTATTTAAATATGAATCGTAGCATCCGAATCTTATTTCTAAACTACTAATTTTTTTTTAACAAATGGATAATTTTAGATATATTAAACACTCAAAATTATATGACTTGGCTTTTTTTTTTTTTAAAAACCTATAATATTGTATTTTGTTTTCCCGATTTGATAACCAAATCTTGTTATTTTTTTTTCCTTTGGTGAAAAGTTATATATCATTTTCTATCTTGGGATGGATTTTATTTTGTATTTTGTCGAGGAATATTTTTTTTTATGATTTTTTCCTTAAAAGTGGTATGAATTTTTTTAGAAAATGGAGGTTTCTGCTTTCCTTACCATAAAGTATATCAAAAATATAGATATTAATGTGTATATAATTTCACCACTCTTGGGATGGTATAGGTTTTATCACATTTTAATAAGCGAAATAAAAGTTGTAGTCTTAAACGTAGACATGAACATTCGAGGGAAAAAATGTCTTAAATACCTATTGTTAGTAAAAATTATAAAATGATATTTATCTTATTCTATTCACTTTAAAATCAATATTTCTATGAAACTAACAATCTCCCCTACGCAATGGACCCATTTTTGTGAGATGTTTTCAGTTTTTCAGCATGGTTCAAGTCCACGGAAGAGAAAATTTGAATTTTTGACCTTTTATATGCCCTAATAGCCTCCCATAGATTTGGTTGGAAAAAAAAAAGGACGTCCTAAGCCTTAGGGTCGGATTTGATGATATAGAGAGAACCCGCAATCAAGGTTTTTATAACAAGTACCACGATCACGCTTTATAAACCACGATCATGGTTCTTAAATCATATTTATATGTATCCCAATGTTTGAATTACCATTTTATTTTTATTGTTTGACCTTACCATACGAAATACCGTGAAATTCTATTGCTTTCGAACATTTTTCTTATCATTGGAAGAAAAATATCATGGGAGATAAGAAACAAATTCAAAAAAGGAAATCAATAAGTAAAAAAACACTAGATGAATCGTGAGGAAAAACTATCAAAATGTTGAGCAAATGTGGAATCTTCGTGAATCAAGAAGAGGTTCATCTTCAACCACTACTATTGCAGAAATGAGAAACTAGGTAATATTTATACCGTCAATGTTGAAGATGAATTACGTATTTGTGATAAAGATGTTTTTATCATAATGTTGAAGAAGAATTAAATACTCGTGATGTACTTAATGTTGAAATCAAGGAGACAATGAAAATGTGAATTAGGAAATTCAGTTGAAACTATAGACAAGCAAAATTTGACAAACCACCTTCTCTAGGATTTTACGTAGGAAACCTAATTATTTTATTGAAATTGATGAAAACATTTTGAAACCAATGTCCGACAAACTTTTGAATGGAAAATAAGAAGAAAAAGCCACCTTTGAAATTTGGGATAATCATTTAGAAATTTTAAATGATTCCCAAAGATGTCATTAGTTAGTTTGATGAAATTGATTAAAATGATACCTAGATTAAACACCTTAGGATTGACAACATCTAATATACATGGTCAAACCTCTATAATTCTTGAAAACCTTCATGATGTATATCACACTGCATTGTTGGTGTTAAGAGATGCACTAGGGATAGTAATATTGTGTATCATGTACTTGCTACTAGTGTTGTAAGTGAATCAATAAAAAACAACGCTTGATTACGCAAAAAATTGAATGTTGAAATTTAATCGAAAAACTCTAATGAAATCAATTGAAAGATGTAATATATTTCAATCACTCAATAACACCAATTTTTAGTTGTTTTCTTCGTGAGCACCGTGTAAGATCAAATATAAATCTACTGCTATAAGAGAATTTTTTATTCAATTTTGGCATAGTAACACTAGAGTTTCAACTAATACAAGAGATGTTGTAAAATAGAGAGTTGGTTCTACTAATCACAAACCACATCCAAAGCATTTCTTAGATATGACTCAAACTCAATTTTTTTCGCAAGTTTGAACAAAAGCATCTAGAAATTAAAATTCGTCAATGTTTTTATGAAATGTTGAAACAATTCTATGTGAAAATCAACCAAAGCTTACACCACTTGTTGTTGTAGGCAACATGTTTAATTTGTGATGCGTTATGCTAAATTTTTACGTATTCCTTCTAATTTTCATTCTTCAAGTATGTTATCGAATGTGATGTTCAAGTTCCACCAATATCTTCTAAGGATTCCATTCCTACGATATTTTGTGAAAGAGAAGTTGGACAATTTTTTAATAGTCGGTGATTGTTTAAATGGAAGTTGTGGTACATGCGGCAGATTACCTAAATTGGAAAGTTTGAGCATCCATGAGAAAATCAAGGTGCAATAAGACATAATTTAGTTGATTTTGATAAATATAAATCAAGTACCACATAGTTGAAAGATAGAAAGGAGTCTAAATGATGTGAGCTAGTTATAGAACATATGCCTTTTTTTCAATTTATGAGAAAATTTAAGGATGAAATTTTTATGAGTATACTAGGCATACACATAGAGCTCGATAGTTGGATGAATAATTCAAGATATGTAGGGACACATTTCCTACTAGTACTATTATTTAAGTGGTCGATTTTGTAGAGAATTACACATTGCAACCACAAATGGAGGTTCAATCACAACATTACAACTTAGTACAAGTTGCCATTTTTGTGCATATAGAAATTATACATTATCCAGACATAAAGAAAAGAATGATCGAATTTTTTAAAGAGAGTACCACTTTTATATCATTGATGATCGTGCTCATTCTACCAAATTTGTAAGGGTGTTTCAGCTTATTTTATGGAAACTTGTCTAAAAGGGACATCCGCTTCAAATAACATTACATATGGTCGATAATTACACGTCTAAATTTAAGAATACATGAATGATTTATTAGATGAGCACGATGCATGTCAAGATGGGTGTGTAACATATTTGGAGTTTCATTAAGGTTGACATGGAAAAGGAGAGCATAACGCTGTAATGACATGTGTGAAAAGAGCTCTTGCAAGAGAAGAGTTGAAGTACAAAGATGGTGCTAAATTGAAGGATGTAAAGAGTATAGTGGAATGGTGTATTGATAATATGGCCCGAGCTTCTCAAGAAAATTCAACAGCTCACAGATATTTTTGGTTGATAAAGAACAAAAAATTGCTAACTACGAGGATTATATGACACTCACGAGAAATCCAGTGATATGCACTCATTTTGTAGCTCGAGGCCACGCTACTTCATGGGCCACATGGACAATAAATTTGGCATATTTTTGTGCATCTTGTATCGAATTTGTCACTACTGAGTGTGAGTCATAAGAATGGGTGGATGCATGGATTTGTAAGCCTCTAACTTCCCTTCCCGATTATCAACCTCGATGTGCATTATGACTTGTTTCACGTAGATGAAGTTACAACATCCAAGCACTTTGATAAAATTTCTATTTTGATGCAACAAGGTAAATTGTTATTTACAATTTTGTATTGAGTTATATCCATTGAAATTAATATGTAATTTAAATTTGATTTGAAACCTTTATTTTTTATAGGACATGTGTTTGCATTTATCATGCTGTACAGAAGACAATAAAGAAGGAAAAAACTATTTCTTATGTCATTACATCGAGGAAAGAAATAAGATGACTTCTCCTATTATAGATGTCGAAGATATTGAGTACCCTACAAGGTTAGTGGTAGTTCTTGGAATTTTTCTTTAGTGGTATCCATTAAAAACTCCTCTATTTCGGTGTTTGAATACTTTGAGACAAAAAGAAAATACTCTTATATTCGATCTAGTTCTAGCGATAAATATTCAGCTATATAGATATCGAGAAAAGTCTAATAACAAGATTCTTTAGAAGATTCAAGAGTTAGATCATGAAGAAATCCTTTCTGCTATTCGTGAGTAGATCCGATCTTGATGGTTCATTAGAATGAATTTACATGCACACATTTGGTATATATAATTTCTTTGAAGTGTTAAAATTTGTCAACTAGATCATTCAAGTTCATATATTTTATTAAATTTTTATTTTTTTGTAAATATCTAGTATACATGTTTTTTATTCAACTTAAATTTCTGTGAATAACACTTTTATGTAGGTTAGTGGTGCTGTTTATAAAATCTTCCAATTTCACATCATAATGGTGAACATTGGAATGAATTTACTGAGCTCATCTATTATATATAATTTCTTTGAATTCTTTAAAAAAATTAGTTCTAGATTCAAGTTCATATATTTTATTAAATTTATGTATTTTGTATATATCAAGTATGGTTTTTATTTGAAACTTAAATTTCTTTGACTAACACTTTTATGTAGGTTAGTGATGCCGTAAAAATCTTCCACCTTCACGTGGTTAACACATTTAGTAGAGAATTTTATATTCTTGAAGCTAAGAGAAGCTTTCATTGTTTTAAAATAAAAGAGAAGCAATTAACAACGATTTATGTACTTTCCATGGAGGGGGGTTCTTGGCTTGACGAGGTAGCCTAGAATCCTGCGAGTGTAGATAATCAAAATGATATCTTCCCAATTGTTTACAAGGCCATCCCTATGCATGTGCACACCTGGTTGATGCAGTGCCACGACCCATCATTTACAACATATAGCCTTTGGACCTTACACTTGCTCAAACAACACTATTTTACACATTTACAAACAATATGGCAAGTGATAGCACAAATTAGAGAATAAAAAACCTAAGACATGATATTTTAGAGGGTCCCTACACCAAGGTGTAGGATCTAAGGAGACGTCTCTAGGTGCCACATAGTCTGAGTAGTCACACGTCGAAGTGGAATGAGTTTTTGGTCTCGGGGATCTTAAGGGCTCGCGCTGAATGAATTATCTCGAAATAATGTGTACATGTACAAAAAACACCTCCTATAGTGTTCACATGGCCACCTAGATGTGTTGGCGTAGTCGGTTCGGTGCCACGACCCACCATTTGTAAAATATAGCATTTGATAGCCTTACACTAGATCAAATTGCACTATTTCACATGTTTGCAAATAATAGGGCAACGAGTGCATCGATTGGAGACAGAAAACAATGAAACATGCTATTGTAAGGGTCCCTACGCTGAGGTTTAGGATCTGACAAGATGTCTCTAAGTGCCACAAAGTTTGAGTAGTCACGCGTCGAAGTTGAACAGTTTTTTACTCTCAGGGCTCTTAAGGGACTACGCTCGAACTAAGTATCTCGAAGCAAAAAAATTATTGCACACAAAAACAAACCTCCTATATTATTCACCTAGCCACCTAGACGTGTTGGCGTAGTCGTTTTAGTTCCATGACCCACCATTTGTAAAATATAGCATTTAACTGACCTTTACAATGGCTCAAACCGCACTATTTCACACGTTTGAAAATAATAGGGAAGCGAAAGCACCAATTAGAGACATAAAATATACAAGACATGATATTGTAGAGGGTCCCTAGGCCAAGGTGTAGGATCTAATGAGACATCTCTAGGTGTGATGGAGTCCAGTAGTCACGTGTCAAAGTTGAAGATTTTTGGTTTCAAGGCTCTTGAGGGACTATGTCCAAATGAAGTACCCCAGTAAGCAAAAAAATTTCTTGCAAAACCAAAATTATGCCTCCTCTAGCATTCACCTAGCCACTGTTGCTTTGTATAGGCATAGTCGGTTCCGTTTCATGACCCACAATTTGCAAAATATAGCGTTTGATAGCCTTACACTGGCTCAAACTGCACTATTTCACACGTTTGCAAAAATAGGGCAACAAGAGCACCAATAGAAGATAGAAAAAAATGATACATGATATTTTATAGGGTCTATACTCTAATTTATAGGATTTGACGAGACATCTCTAGGTGCCACAGAGTTCGAGTAGTCACCTGTCAAAGTTGAATGGTTTTTTGGTCTCAGGGATCTTAAGGAACTAATTTCGAACGAAGTAGCCCAAAAACTACGAAAATTTCGTGCATGAAAAATATGCCTCCTATAGTGTTCACCTAGACACCTGGATGTGTTGGTGCAAATCAATTTAGTGCCACGACTAACCATTTGCAAAATATAGCATTTGACAACCTTACACTGGCTCAAACTGCACTATTGTGTGTGTTTGAAAAAAATAGGTTAACCTAAGTACGATTAGATAAATAAAAAATCAAGATAGACTATTTTATAGGGTCCCTACGCTAAGGTTTAGGATCCAACGAGACATCTCTATGTTCCACAGAGTCCGAGTAGTCACCCATCGAAGTTGAACAGTTTTTTGGTCTCACAACTCTTAAGGGACTACATCTGAACGAAGTAGCACAGGAAGCAAATATGTTCTCAAGTACCAAAATGATGCCTCATATAGCATTCAACTAGCCACCTAGACATTTTGGCATAGTCGGTTCTATGCTACAACCCACCGTTTGCAAAATATAGTGTTTGGACAACCTTACACCGGCTCAAACTACACTATGTCTCACGTTTACAAACTATAGGGCAGCGAGAGAACCAACTTGAGAAGTAAAAATTGAGACAAGATAATGTGGAGGGTCCCTACGCAAAGTTGAATGATTTCACGATACGCCTCTAGGTACCATGGAGTCGAAGTAGTCACCCTTTGAAGTTGAATGGTTTTTTTGGCCTCAGGGCTCTTAAGGGACTATTTCCGAACAAAGTATCCCAGAAGCAACAACATTGTACGTCGAGGTTTAATAATTGATAAGACATCTCTAGGTTCCAAGGAATGGTACTCACCCATTAAAGTTGAACGGGTTTTTGGTCTCAAGGCTTATAAATGACTATGCCCGAACGAAGTAGCCCTGAAGCAACGATGTTGTTGCATACCAAAGTGATGCCTCCTCTAGAGTTCACCTAGCCACCCGAATGTGTTTGTGGATTTGGTTCAATTCCATGACCTATTGTCTGTAAAATATAGCATTTGACAACATTACATTGGCTCAAACTGCAGTATTTCACGAATTTGTAAACAATAGGGCAATGATAGCATCGATTATAGAAGGAAAAAACCAAGACAGATATTGTAGAGGGTCCCTACACCGAGGTGTAGGATCCAATGAGATGTCTCTAGGTGCCATGGATTCGAGTAGTCACGCGTCGAATTTGAACGATATTTTTTGTATGAGGGCTCTTAAGGGACTACATCCAACGAAATATCCCGGAAGAAGTGACATTCTCAAGCACCAAAATGATGCCTCCAATAGAATTCACTTAGCCTCTTAGATGTGTTGGCACAGCCGGTTTGGTTCCATGACCCACCGTTTGCAAAATATAGCATTTGATAGCCTTACATTGACTCAAACTACACTATTTCATGCTTTTGCAAACAATAGGGCAGTGAGAGCACCGATTTGAGATGGAAAAAAATAATACAGACTATTGTATAGGGTCCATATGGCAAGGTGTAGGATCCAACGGGATGTCACTAGGTGCCACGGACTCCGAGTAGTCACCTATCGAAATGGAATAGTTTTTTGGTCTTAGCGCTCTTAAGGGACTACGTCGGAACGAAGTAGCCTAGAAGCAATGACATTCTCGTACACTGAAATGAAACCTCCTATAGCATTCACCTGAAACCTAGACATGTTGGCGCATTCGATTCATTTCCACGACATCCCGAGGCATGAATTATCACTACTTGCCTCTGTTTATTTCCTAGGATTTCCTAAAAAACATAGTTTGTAAATAATTATGCTATGAAGGCTCAAGGAATGCCAGGAAGGCTATGGATCGAGTGGTGTGAATCTAAACCGAGCCTCCCTAGAGCCCACCATAGCACCCAAAGTCATAAACCCCTAGGTGAACGTGTTAATGGTGACAATTTTCTCCCACGACGTCCCGGGGCATGATTTCTCACTACTCGGCTCACAACAATGTTAACACATTACCATGTAAATAATCTAATGATTTTTTTATCTCTTTTTAAAGCATGTTAATACAAAATAGAGTGTTAAATTTTTTTGCATATCTTGTGCCAACTAAGTTCTACAATGTTTCTCTATTTTTTTACAACTGAATTCAAATTAGGACCTTATTGTTACACACATCAATAACATTTAATTTGGACTAATACTTAACAAATAAATTATAAGTACACTAAAAACATATAAAATGTCTTGTAATAAATCCCTCAAGACCATTTTTAATTGTGTACATTTTTTCTCACTTTGGAGTGTGTTAACCACGTGCTTAAAATAAGAAAATTGATATAAGTCCACACTTGAATCTCTTGAAAAAATTGATCTTGCACCCAAGAACCTTCAAAACCATTATATAACATAACATCATATATCATATATATCATATCCATAATGGTCACATAATCAAGGCCATCAAATCAAATCAAACATATAGAACTAATATGGTTATGAAAACATACATAGAAGAATATCATGTGCAATGAAATAAAATCAAACATAGAAGTAATATCATTATGAAAACTAACATGGATATAATGTATCAAACTAAGTTTGTTGGACGTGTCTTTGAAAATGTAAGTTCATAACATGTATCAAACTAAGTGTGTCATACATATAGGACCACATGCGGTCACATAAGGCTATATACATGGACTATATGAAGAATCATGAACTAGGACTAGATGGCATATATATCTATACATCTAGGTCCTATGAATCTAATCATGAAACATATTCCCTCTCTTCACCCTACTAGAAGAAGCATGTCCACGACATGTGGATGTAGTGGAGGGAGATACCACTATGGATTTCATCCATGTGGTCCTAGGCGTCTCTAAGAAGGCCTGCAACCTAGCCTACACATTCATAAACAACAAGTTTTTAACACCCAAATTTTTAAAATACATTCAAAATTTAGAAACTTAGAATTTATAATGCATGTGAAATCTTACCGCAATCTCATGATCCCTATCAATTTTTCATCGACGCATTGCAAGGTCAACAATAGACTCACGAGGGGTAGGCTACATATAAATAAATAGTTGAAATTAAATATTTTATGTACACAATTTTTTTATTGTAGATTAGTAATAAGAAAAAAATCCTCCAAAATTTAACAAATTTGAAAACTTGTACCCGAGTTAGTGGATCTGCAGATGCTATGACATTATCTACAATAGTCTCCATAGTCTACATAGAGGGAGGAGTCTCTCTGCAATCATAAGCTATACAAAAATATGTATAGATCAATAATAATCTAAATGACTGCCACATAATAGATCCAAAGCATAATCGACACATAACAAACCGATGTATTAATTTTCTAATAGAAACCAACCAAGGAATCTAGGTTTAATGATCTTCTAGGGAAGCTTCGATGTTACTTGAGTCTCTAAAATTCCTACAAGAGTAGATACACAACTAAACTTCCACAATCGAAACAAAGTATAAAGAGAAAATAACATGTGTAATAAGCCACGTGAGGCATGTCAATAGCCCCAATGCCCAAAGCAGATGATAACCCACTAGGATTCTGCGTATAAAAGACAAACATATTAATATGTACATGTACATGTGAAACATTAGAATAATAAGAGTGCAATAAAATGAAATTTGAAATGTAAGTAACTTGAAACTTATGTTTGTAACACGCCCAGCTATAGTAGCTCGTATGTTGATGTCGGATGTGTCCTTCACCACTCTTGTTGTTTTAAATAAAATAAAAATTATTTTTACATGTATGTACATGACGTAATAAAATACATATATATTAAAATCTCAAATGAATTAAACTATTGTATATATATCTATATATATATATATATATATATATTAAATATTTATTTGACATTCACTTGTGAAAGACCAGGATCATTTGCACCAATTCCAAAAACATCCGCCATCATCTCATCTAGAAAAATAAATCATGTGATCCAAAATGATGTCTCACCACAGGTCATACGACACCACATGATCCACAAAGTGGTGTGATTAGCTAGAATTGGTGCCTCCACCATCATCACCGGATGCAATCTGGTCACTATGTTGGTTAGATTGTGAGTGAGCTCATTTAATGCATGTAGTGTGTCATCTCCATAACCTCCTTCATTGAAGGAGGGATAACTGAAGGTAGTGGGGGTTTTGGGGCATGGGGGATCCTTGGTTGACCAATGCAAGCACCAGGTCTACTCTGTGTAGAGCCACCTCCTCTCCCATAAAACTAAGAAAAGTCAAAATAATTTGGGACCTCATTAAGCTAGAAATAATTTCTTCAAAAAATAGAGAGGAACCTCATTTTTGTTACATGGTGGATAATCAAAACTATCCACCATCGGTCAAAAAATTGTTCTTGATTTTCTCATCACGGCACCAATGGATTAGGAACCGTTTGCAAGTAGTTACAGGGGGGCATTGGTTCTTGGGTCAGTAAATATTACACACATGCGGTCTTTTGCAAAAAAAATTGTCTTTTACGACCGCATGGGATAATTTATATGCATACCACCGCCTACAATTACAAGTTAGTGAAGAATCACAAGACTTCCCGAATGTCTGAACTTGATGGGTTGAGACTCTCAATGTGATTGCATAACATGGAACATCTCTCAAAGTGTGAGACTTTGAAATCGAGAGAGCTCTCCGGATGAAGGTTGGTTCCTATTCCTCTGTTCAGGTGCACATATAAAATTTGGAGAGGATCTATTCTAACTTTCCAAGGAGACATGGTTTAGAAAATGCAAGAAATTAAACCTAAACTAAAAGAGGTGATGCACCAAAGGAATGTTGAACATAGACTTTGCTATCAAACACAGACCATTAAAATGTAATACGACCACCATGCACATATAACCAATATTGCAATGAAAGATCAAATAAAGGCAATGAGCACAAGAGAGGGTTGAAATCATCCACAGACATGTATTATTGCTTTACAAATTGATACAGAACATTACGATGGCCAAGAGGCAAAAACTTACATTACATTCTTAATAAAAAGTTTGAACTCCATGAATTCATCTGCAAACCAGAGAAGAAGGGAGGGTGTAAAACCAAAATGTCCAACCCTTTACAATGAGCCAAACTCTTACCTTTATAGATGAAGTGAAGAGAGGAGAAAAAGGAGGTGGGAAATCTGATTTAGAAGCTCAGCTACCAGCCATCAATGCCCCAAAAATCCACCTACAATTTGTCAAGTCTTCCTCTTTATGTCTGTTTGGCATGTTGAAGAAGGAAGAATGACGAATCAAATCAAATCTGATCTGGTTGTTGAAGTAATCGAATCATACATTAATGGCATGAAAGATGTTTTCCTATTTTTACCCACCTAACCTTGTCAAAATTAAAGTTTCATGCTTCCATGGCATAGAGGATGTTGAGACCTTTCTAATGGTACCAAATTTGTTGAATTCTAAGCACTGGATCGAAATTTATGCCCATTTGAATATTTGAATCGAATTCATACAAAAATGGCAAAAAAACAAGCTTTGAAAAACAAATCCACGGGCCCGAAATTCACTTTTTCCTTTTACAAACAAATGCAAAATTATTAAAAACCTCCCGCATGACCCTCATAGGCCCAAAATTCACTTTTTCCCAAAAGCCATCCCTAGGCCCATCGGCCCGCATTTTCCACTTAGCGAAAGAAATCCTTCCCGGGCTCACGGGCCTACAATTATAACTTGTGCCTTTTGCAAAAAGTGCAAATTGAAAAAATATCTCCCGTGGCCTTGCGCTGTCCGCAATCTTCCCCTTGGCAAAATGTATTCCCCAGGCCCACCGGCCCGCTTTGACTTGAAACATGGCCACATGTCCCTTTGTGGGCCTTGGACACGTGGAGGGATAACGCTAGTTCAAGGTCTTTCTTTGGGCCACACCTTTTTGAATTACGTCGATGAGGCATGTGGCACCCTCCGCAGCTCGATCTACCTTCCTTTGTATTCATCTAAGTCCCCTTTGTTTGACAAAGGCTTTATGTATGACCCAGGACACATGTGGGCTCCACGCATGTTTGGGATCTACCCTTCGGATTTTACTTTTGAATATGCACCGAGATGACACGTGGAGGCTTCCATCGACCCTTCTTTACTTAGTCGATTTAGGTTTCGGATGAATGTCACCTTTATGGGTGAGACCCTTATAGCCAACCCCTAAATTGTGACAGTGGGACACGTGGTATCATCTGTGGGTTGTACCTCCATTTCCTTGTGTTTGTCTTAGTCCCTTTTGTTAGGTAGGGCCATATGTTTGGCTTGGGACACGTGGGGGGCTCACACTTGTTTGCATCATGTCCTTTGGGTTACACCTTCGAAGTTGTGCCATTAGGATGCGTGGCTCCTCCCATTGGCCTTCGAATTTTCAACGGCCGGCTATGTCTCTAAATTTGACCCCAACTACATAACGAGCTGGCACTCGTTTGGGGACCGCTCTTTGGACCCAACTTTGGTGTTGCACCGATGATGCATGTGGAGGCTTCCGCAAGCTCTATCCCTATTAAGACTTTTCAACATCCGGCGCAACCTTTTCAGACCTGGGGCACGTAGAGGCTCCGTACTCATTTAGGGACTGCCTCGGATTTTGCTTTTTGAGATGCACCAAAGAGACACATGGTGCCTCTATTGATTCTCTTATACTTATCCGATTCAAGGCCTCAAGTGAACACTACTTCGTCAAGTTCTAACTATGTGGAGGCTTCCACTGACGTTGTTGCTTGGCTTTGAGTCGACTCGTACGTGGCGAAGTCTGAAAAAATTGAGATTCTTCTTCGATTTTCTCCTGTGATCCTCTAGCCTCTTTTAACGTCATTGGCCTCCTTTGCAACCCTTGCTCCTCCATTGTCGAGTCCTCCTGCCCCCTTGATTGTTGGATTTGAATGTGAGCTTGTGAGATAGAGTCGGCCCTTCCGATTTTCTTGTGCAAGGTCATGTTTGATCAATTTTTTTGAGTGGGAAAATTTGGATAACAATTTGGCAACTCACGGGGACATCTTCCTGCTAGATGAAGATACTAGTAGCCTTGGAAGTATCCATTGGGCATGGATTCTACCTGGTAATTTCAAATCTGAGTCCTCAGACTACCTTCCACTACATGCACTCTTATCCTTGCAAGGAAATCTTGGATTCAAGATTTGTGAGAGTAGAGAGATGTTCTAAACTGGAAACTTCTCCCTCATTTGATTTTCTGTAAACCTGATCTGTTGGAGTGCAATGAAAACATCCAGACCTACTCCAATATGGATACTCTATAGATTTAATTTCTTGTGGCCACAAGTCTTTTCCATGAGTGAGATGAATTGTATACAAGCATACACCAGAAGTAATAGAGCATGTGCACCAACACTTAGGGAAATTGAAACCTAAACTATAACAAGACAATGTGCATACACACTTGGAGAAATTGAAAACCTAGGCTAATATTTACAAGGGTGAGAAATTCTCCTTTTAGTAGCAATGTTTGAGGTAGATCCCATTGACTAGAATCTACAATTCTTCGCCATCCAACTTAGCCACCGGAAGGAATTGCTACTTTTACATCTTGTGACCATGTAGGGGCCACTCCAAATGGCATCAAACTTGGAATGCCTTCCTGGTTTTTCCCGATCTGCATCCCACTTTAGAACTAAGTCCCCCTCTTGAAAGGTCCTTGTTCTTTCTTTCTTATCAAAGCTCTTCTTGATCAATGCTTGATCTTTCTCCATGATCTGCATTGCATCTTCTCTTTCTTCTTCTACTCCTATTAGCTTTGCATACCTGATTTCCATAGGTTCAAACTTGGCTAGTTCCAATTGTTTCATGATCTCTAAAGTGGGAAGCTCCAATGATATTGGCAATAATGCCTCTTTTCCATATACAAGCTTGTATGGGGAGCTACCTGTAGACCTTTTGGATGTGATCCTATAATCCCATAGAGCTGATTTGAACTTTTTGTTCCAAGTTTTCTGATTTTCATCAAGATTCGTTCTGATAATTCTTAGTAGGTTCTTGTTTGTGGACTCTTCTTGGCCATTACCTTGAGGGTAATAGTTTGATGAAGTGCTGAGGTATACACCATTATTGATAGCCCATTTAGTGTTCCTGTACCAAGGAATGCCAATGCATTATCTGATATGATAGTGGTAGGGACTCCAAACCTAGTGACTATCCCTTCATAGAAATCCAAGATATTGGATTCATTTGCCTCCTTAAGTGCCACTACTTCAATCCACTTGGTGAAATAGTCTATTGTTGTAAGTATCCACTTGTGGCCTTGACTTGAATTTGGGTTAATCACTCCAATGAAGTCTAATCCCCATTGCATGAATGGCTAATCCACTAAATTGGACGAAGGGGTAGGGATGCTAACTTTTCCTTCCTTTTGAAGAATGTGTAATTCTTTCATTTCTTGATCGATGAGTAGTAATCCCTAAACATCGTAGGCCAATAATAACCATATTTCATGATTTTGAAATCTGTTACTCGAGGAGAAAAGTGGCCTCTTGCTTCTCCATCATGGAAATCATACAAAACCCTCTCAATTTGGCCTATCCCAATGCACCTCAATAGAACACTATTGATGTCCTTCTTGAACAAGACACCACCAATAAGCACATATGGGATGGCTTGTAATTTAAAGTATCTCCTCTTTTGCTTTATTCCATTTTGGAGGGCACAAACCTATTTAGAGATAATTCACCAAGGCTTGAGTCCAACATGGAATGGGTGCATCGTTAGCTGGCTACTCTTGATCATTCTGCAGTAGTAGGACAACCTCTTCTTCTCCTTTTGACTCATCATGTGGTTTAGAAGTGAGTTGCTCACACAAACCTTTTCCACAAACCAGCTTGGTCACTTTTATTTCAATGTCATATTCCATTACACGGGTGATCCAACCTACTCTCTTCTCATTCAAGTCCTTGTTTAGGAGAAAGTCCTTGACACCAGCATGAGACACTAACAGTTGGATCTTGTTGTTTGAGACCAAGTGTCTGAACTTATTCAAACTCCTAATGAAAGCAAGGACATGCTTTTCAATGAAAGAATAATTTACTTCGTAATCTTTGAGGCTCTAACTCAAGAAGGCTATGGGCTGTTCTCAACCTTCCTTGCTAGGCTAAAACAAGATAGTTGAGATTGTGTCTGGCCCTCCAAAAGCATACAAAGCATGAAGTCCTTTGAAAAGTATGGGTTAATAAGAGTTGGGGCTTGTGATATTGCGATCTTGATGGCCTCAAAACTTTCTTTTCCTTTTGTTGTCCATTTGAATGTAAGACTCTTCTTTAACATCATCGTTAAAGGCTTTACAAGAGTGGAAAAATAAGGTAAAAATATGAGGACAAAGTTTATCCTTCCTAAGAATATTTGGTGGGATTTCTTGTGATGTGGAAATGGTAGTTTTCTAATGGCTTTAACTCTTTCAAGTTCAATTATCAACCCTTTTCTTGAGACAATGTGGCCTAACAACTTGTCCTCGTGTGCCAAAAATACACATTTCTAGGGATTCAATGACACTCCAAACCTTCTACACCTTTGAAATACTTGTGCGAGGTGGAAGATATGGTCTGAAAAATTCTTTGAGAAGATGGTGATATCATCTAGATACACCAAAACTATATTGTTCATTAAGCCTTTGAACGCCATGTCCATAATACGTTGAAATGTTACTCCAGAAGATTTGACAAAGTGCAAAATGACATCTTCTTATAAGCATATATACCCCATTTGGTGGTGAAGGTTGTCTTGAACTGATATTCTTCTTTTACCATTATCTCGATTATAGCCTGAATAGCCATCTAGAAATGAATACCTCTCGAGTCAGCTACAACCTATAATATTTTCTCCATCGATGGAAGTTGGTAGTGTGACATTTAAGTGATGCTCGGTTTAGATCACGAAATTCCACACACAATCTGATTTCTCTATTTCTTTTCTCACAGAGCATAAATTTTACAACCAAACTTGAATACTTGATAGGGAAGATAATGTTGGCCTCAATAAGCTTATTCAACTATTTTCTCATTAAAATTTTAATGTGCGGGTTTACGGCCTTTTCTTCTTTCTGGAAGGCTTAGATCCCTGGATCCAACTCGATAGTGTGATGTGCCAACCTTGGGTTAAAACCTCTCAAATCCTTGTAATTCCAAAAAAGAAATCTAGGAATTCTTGACAAAGTTGAACGAACTCATATTTTTTTTGTTGGGTACTTACCTTGACAATTCACAACTTTGTTCCTTCATCTATGGAAATGGGCTCTGAATCTTCACCCTTTACCTAAATATTTGATTTTTCCTTCCGAGAATTGATCATTTGGGTTGAAGATTGACTCCAAAGTTACAAGACCTTTTGGTAATTTTTTGTTCTTAGTTTGCACCACTTGGTCACCATATTGTTGTTCCAATTTGGAGGTGTCTCTTGCTGAGCTTCTTGCTACTCATTTTCCTCTTGACTAGGATCTTGGGACACACCAATGGTCTGTACCATCAAGGTCTGTTTTAGTGCACCATTGAAACACATTGATTGGCAATGAGGTAGACTTAAGGGTAACATCAGTCGTACTCTTGTGCCATGTTGTTTTGTGTTGGAACTAACGCTTTTGATGTTGAAGCTACATTTGGATTATATGGTCAGAATGGCCTAACAGCTTTAGGTTTTCCTTGGTTCAAATTTTGATTTGTGGTAGAACTTGGTGGTTTATTTTGCTTGTATGGGGGCCTAGCTTGATACTGAGTTTAAGGCTGATATGGCCTAGATTTTTGAGCTTGTTTTCTATCAATAGTCACTATCTTGTTTCCTAGGTTCTGTAGTTGTTTCAAGATTTCTTAGAGTTCATTTTAGGAGCTATAAGATGAGGTGGAATCTTCAGCTAAAAATATGATTCCTTGGAGTATGTATGGGAGCTAATATGGGTGTTTGACTAGTGCTTAGAGCTCCTAGTTCTTGATATAGAGGCATAGGTGGCCTAGGTGCAAGTTTACCATCCTGGATTAAGAAATTTTCAGCTCTAATAACAATGTTATATGATGCGGGTAAAGTTATACCTCCCATTGATTGAATCATCATGGAAATATCAGAATTTAAAGCTCTAAGGAAGTATAGAAAAGCACCTTCATCTGTTGGTCTCACGGCCACTAGAATCCTATCCCACGTCCTATTGGAATCTGAAGTTGAAGTCTATCAACTACTCATTAGGATCCCTCTTAATGGTTGTCAATTGTTCTAATAGAGATAGGTTATCCCCCTTTTCTCCAAATTGATTGTGAAGAGTTGTGCACAGATGGTCCCAATTCTGAATAGAGCTTGTTGTTAGACTCTTGAACCATTGCAAAGCTTTACCCTTAAATGAAGAGGCTAAAATTTGACTGCAATGTCCATCTCAATGATTTCATGAATTGCATAGACATTTGCAATGTCTTGAATGTGGTCACTAGGAGTAGTTTGGTTCTCTCCAGTGAAATATGGAATGCTCTTCAATGCTTTGCAACTGGAACTGGATTTTGTGCATTGAGAGCGAGTGGGCTACTACCAATGAAATTAACGTAGGGGTTGGGTTGTGCCATCCTGATTGGTCGAAGGACTCTAGTTGATTGAAAGAAAGGCCTACTAGGTGGAGGTGTTGACAATGTCCTACATGGTGGAGATGGAGACCTTTGGGCTCTTCTCCCCCTCCCTGATTTATTTGGGGATAAATTTAGATAGACAAACAACCCCTCTTCTTTAGTGCTTGACCTTGTTTGTATTATTATCATGAGTTTGCCAAGCCTAGTCTATTGAAACTAGTGGAGTCTTCCTCTTTTGGAGTCACCAGATGTACAATTTCAAAGCTCCTTACAAGATGAAAACTTACAAAAAGTGCACATCAATCTTGCTGCAATAAAAATGAAGACCTCTTAGTCCCACCGGGCATGCCAAAACTATTAGTGCAAAATCACAACACCCCTGAATGTCTACAACTCGATGGGTTGAGAATCTTAGTGTGATTGCATAACATGGAACATCTCTCAAAGTGTGGGACTTTGAAATTGAGAGAGCTCTCTGGATGAAGGCCGGTTCCTATTCCTCTGTTCAGGTGCACACATAAAATTTGCAGAGGATCTATTCTAAAATATATTCTAACTTTCCAAGGAGACAGGGTTAAGAAGATGCAAGAAATTAAACCTAAACTAACAGAGGTGATGCACCAAAGGAATGTTGAACATCGGCTTTGATATCAAACACAGAGACCATTAAAATGTAATACAACCACCATGCACAGATAACCAATATTGCAATGAAAGATCAAATAAAGGCAATGAACACAAGAGAGGGTTGAAATCATCCACAAACATGTATTATTGCTTCACAAATTGATATAGAACATTACAATGGCCAAGAGGCAAAAACTTGCATTACAGTCTTAATAAAAGGTTCAAAATCCATGAATTCATCTACAAACTAGAGAAGAAGGGAGGGTGTAAAACCAAAATGTCCAACCCTTTACAATGAGCCAAGATCTTACCTTTATAGATGAAGTGAAGAGAGGAGAAGAAAAGGAGGCAAAAATTTGATTTGCAAGCTCATTTACCCCATAATCGCCTACAAATGCACCTACAATCTGTCAAGTCTTCCTCTTCATGTCTGTTTGGCGTGTTGAAGAAGGAAGAATGGCGAATCAAATCAAATTTGATCCATTTGTTGATGCAATCGGGTCAGAAATTAATGGCATGAAAGATGTTTTCCTATTTTTCACCCACCTAACCTTGTCAAAATTAAAGTTTCAGGCTTCCATGTTGAGACCTTTCCAATGGTACCAAATTTGTTGAATTTCAAGCACTTTGGATCGAAAGTTATGCCCATTTGAATATTTGAATCAAATCCGTACAAAAATGGCAAAAAAACAAGTTTTGAAAAATGGATCCACGGGCCTGAAATTCACTTTTTCCTTTTACCAAAAATGCAAAATTATAAAAAAACATCTCGCAGCCCTGAAGGCTCGAAATTCACTTTTTCCCAATAGCCATCCCTGCCCACCGACCAACATTTTCCACTTAGTGAAATAAATCCTTCCCGGCTCGCAAGCCCGCAATTATAACATGTGCCTTTTGTAAAAACTGTAAAATGTAAAAATATCTCCCGCCCCCCACCGGTCCACAATATTCCCCTTGGAAAAAATTACTCCCCGGGCCCGTCAGCCCGCTTTGACTTGAAACATGGCCACGTGTCCCTTTGTGGGCCTTGGACACGTGGAGGGCTAACGCTAGTTCAGGGTCTTTCTTTGGGCCGCACCTTTTGGAATTGCACCGATGAGGCACGTGGCACCCTCCGTGGCTTTGCTTTACCTTCCTTTATATTCACCTAAGTCCCCTTTGTTTGATGAAGGATTTATGTCGACCCGAGACACATGGGGGATCCGTGCATGTTTGGGATCTGCCCTTCGGAATTTACCTTTGAATATGTGCTGAGATGAGGCGTATAGTCTTCCATTAGACCTTCTTTACTTAGCCGATTCAGGTCTCAGATTAATACCACCTTTACGGGAGGGACCCTTATAGCCATCCCCTAAATTGTGACACAGGGACACATGGTATCATCCGTGGGCTGCCCCTCCATTTCCTCATGTTTGGCTTTGTCCCTTTTGTTAGGCGGGGCCATATGTTTGATTTGGGACACGTGGGGGGCTCACACTTGTTTGGGTCCTTTCCTTTGGATCACACCTTTGAAGTATTGTCATTAGGATGTGTGGCTCCTCCCGTTGGCCTTTGAATTTTCAACGGCCGGCTCTGTCTCCGAATTTGACCCCAACTACGTGGTGAGCTGGCGCTTGTTTGGGACTGCTCTTTGGACCCAACTTTGGTGTTGCACCGATAAGGCACGTGGAGGCTTCTACAAGCTCTGTCCCTATTAAGAATTTTCAACAAATGTAACCTTTTCAAAACTAGGGCATGTAGAGGCTCCACGCTCATTTAGGGACTACCTCAGTTTTTTTTTTTTTAGATGTACTCAAGAGACACGTGGGGCCTCTGCTTTGAATCTCTTATACTTAGCCGATTCGGGGCCTTGACCGAACATTGCCTCATCAAGTTCTCGACTATGTGGAGGCTTCCGCCGACCATGCCGCTGCTCTGAGTCGACTCGTATGTGGCGTAGTCCAAAACTTTGAGCTTCTTCTCCGATTTTCTCTTGTAATCCTCCTCCTCTTTTAATGTCATTGGCCTCCTTCGCCAACCCTTGCTCCTCCATCATCGATTCCTCTTGCCCCTTGATTGTTGGATTTGAATGTGAGCTCGCGAGACAGAGCCGGCCCTTCCGATTTTCTTGTGCAAGGTCATGTTTGATCAATTTTATCGGGGGCAAAATTGGGATAACAATTACCTCTAAAGGTATTTTATCCGCCTATTTGGTTGGTTACGGAGTCGACTTTTCCAATCAATGTTTGCAATATGTTGGCTAAAGTCATGCGAGACAAATTTGTGTTCAAAGATAGAAGATTAAGAAGAAAACCAAAATATATTATTTACCAAGATTGAATTAAAACAAATTACATAGTAGATAAAGAAGGAAAATAAATGCTAAAAATCTTGAATATTTAAAAGCAAGTTGATATTTGAAGGTAAGGAACATGTGTTACGGATAATTGATCAGTGAAGTTAGAAAGTAGAGGGTCAACTGAGCTTCTTTAAGGCAAGTTATGCCCATTAACATGTAAAGGAATCGTACATTACGATAGAATTACAAAATAGAAAGAATGGTAGAGAACCTATTTAAAATGAGCAATCTTTTGGTAATAAAGGCCATGATGGTTTGGAAATTTGAACATATAAGGAGAAAATTATACCCATTGATTGTTATCTAAATATTAATTTATTTTAGTAAAATTTTATAGTGGTTTTTTTGTAATTGTAAAATATTTGAGAAATATATTATTCTTCAAGAAAAATCACTTTGCTCAAACATGTTGTAAGGTGATTTTAAATGCGTTTGGAAACTTTCATTAGAAAAAGGAGGTTAGTATTCATTAGAATTTAGGATAAGATGTCGTTCCCAAATTCTTCTTATGCAAATAAATTAGAAATAAGGAGAAGATGTTGTGACAAATTAGAGGTTATCTACCTGGAAAATTAAAATTTCTCAAATAGAGCTAACACAAGAATAAAAATATAAAAAAATGTAATAAATTAGCATGAGTTCGAAATAAATTTAAAAATCATTAAGTATTAGTTTCAAAAACAGTATATGTTGGTATTTCAAATTTTGGTTTTTTTTTCTTAGTATAAATATATTGAAGTAGTTGCGGTTAAGGGTGTTAATGAAAAGTATTCCTTTGATTAGAAAGTTCTTAACATCAGAGATCAATATCTTAGATAGATCTCATAACTGCCACTTAACAAGGAAAACAAAAATATCTTTTAATAACAAATAGAATTTTCTCAATATTGTTATAATTCTCTAAGAATTTTAGTCCTACAAGCTATCATAGTTAAATTTGCAAACTCAAATAAAATTCCACAAAACCAAAATTTACGTCTCCCAGCTTGGTTTGAAAAATGGGTTGGAGGAAAAATCACCCAGCTGATGGTAAGTCGGAAATTATCTTTGAACTCTGGTATGTCTAAATCTCTACCATGCATGTTCACTAATCTCTGACATCTATATATTTTAGTTAGAATAACGTGGAAAATAAAGATGTGTTTTCACGGAAAGATATCCATGAAATGAATACTTAATATACCTTAGACCACCATCGATATCTCTCACCATAAAAAAACTAAAAAAACCTAGGACTCCACCATGTTTTGTGTAGTTGATGTCGAAGTTTTTACTCCATAAATTCTTAAATTCTTAATTCATAAATTCTTAAATATACAAAACCCCCTTCCTGATACTTGATAACTGCTTCCGAGTGTTAATTCTTTCTTTAAGGGAATGGAAATGACAAATTTATCACATTGCTTCAAGTCAGATTAAGTTCCAATGTTTTTTTCCTTTCATTTCTTTAAGAATGTTAAGAATGTGTTAGCAGTCCTTACAAGAGAAAACCAATTATGAGTAAATGTAATTATTGAAATAGATTAAGAATGTGCGGTTTGTATCAACAAAGGCAGTCCTTAAAAGAAAAAAACAGTTATGAGTGAATATAATTATTTAATTCAATTAGAATTTCATTGGGAGTATTTAAAACTAAATGTTTTTCAAAAGGACATGAAAATTCAAATATTTATAGGGGGAAGCATTATGTTTTGGGAAGCATTGTTTCTGACATCAAATGAAAAGTTTGCTAATTTTCCTACACCTCCAATTTTATGTTATCTAATAGTTGTGTACTATCTTGGCTCAGCTACCTTATTTGTCTTAATGAGATCATATTATGTTTGTTGTATACCTACAATCCTCTCTCAACACTTTATACTCCAATGTAATGTGCACAATTTAAACCTTGATCTCCATACCTAAATTGGTTGTGCAATCACCAAGAGCTCAGAGTGTAATAGATTATTTATACCCACTGAAATAGTGTAATACATCATCCTCATCATTATCAAGCCTTTCCACACAAGAATTACCAAAACTTGCATCAAATTCCACAGTTCCGTGTTCGTTGTCACTACACAAACCTGGAGAATTCTGTTTTAAATATCTTGAGCTTCACGTTGAGGTAGAAGCTAAAATTTTGTGGACATGAGCATCTATATGAGACAGAAATTTCCTGAAAATTTCAGCTAATTTGATTGCACGAAACAAAAGTTACATCGATTCTACCATTCATTCATTTCGTCAAACAATTCACGTGCATTCTCAGTCCATAAGAGAAAATGCTTTGTAATTTAAAAAATACTAAGATTCAATATACCCCATTTGAAACCCATATGGAGAATGGCCATGTGTACCTACAGCCTGAAATTTAGAGCATTTGGAATTATTATGCAAAAATTATGATCGCTGTCCCAAAACTCCTATTTTAAAATTCCACAGAGCCGAGAGGGAAGAAATTTGTATAACTTTCCCTAAACTCCAATCCAAGGATTCTAATTTCAACTGTAGACTGATTACAATGTTGGGAACATAATAAAATTACCAGTAGGAGTCCACGAGATCATGAAATACTCCTTTCAACCACTTTTACACTGCCATGTTAACACCTTCTTCACAGTTTTGGCCATGTTATACACCTTTTCCACAGAGATATTCAAAATCTACCATTTATATGGCTAAGAAAATTTATTTTGAGAATATTAAAACCTCCTAGTTCACCTTTCACCAGTAGTAAGGTACTGTTGCTTGTAATGGAGCCATCACAGTCATAGATTCACAGTTGAAGAATAATGGGCATGTAAGTGAGTTAGCCTGGTGGATTGCAATCTTCAATTCATACAAGATCATAAGTGAAACTTCTCAGATACATTTCCATACAAGGATCCTCTGATGTTTTCAACAAGAAACTCAACTATGTGCTAGGCATTAAGGATCAAGATCACATATGTTAGTCACAGGATGAAGAATTCCTTAACATGTAAGGAGAATCATAATATTACTTACTTATATCCTGAGTTAAAATTCCCACAAGTACCTTATTGAGGTTCCAAGACTATCACCATCTTATTCTCAAGCTAAGACAATCGTAAATCACTGAAACAAAGTATGAATTCATTATCAAACCTCATGCACTATCTGGACTGGACCATAAATTACAATCATCCTTCTTTCTTATCTGGCATGTCTACATCATTCTACCCACATTCTTACATACCCTTGTTACTTCCTAATCCTCTTCTCTCTCGGAGATATTTGACCTATTCTTTTCTAACATATCTCCCTCTCAATCATACATAGTTACGTTGTTTTACTTAATCTTCATTCTCGATGAGATATTTTCTCAACCTCCAACAAGAATATATATAGTTGTTTATGCCAACAAATCATGATCTAGGACAGCTAGAAACATGATCTTACACTATCCTATAACAACCAAATCTTTCCTCCTAAGTAGCATACTTTACTCAACCAAATTTTCCTATTTTCACTCTCATATAGCTATGATATTCTACATTCAATTTACAAGCATTTAAATATAATTTCTTGGAGGGAAAGTATTCAAACTCCTAGCAAAAAGAGTTAATGCCTTGAGAAGGGTTATTCAAACTGATTCATGCTCCTTAGGTCTCATGAAGATGCTCCTGCATTAGTAATTAAAAATTTTCCAATACCTCCCACGCTATACGATATATATTTTAGTTTAATACAAAACAATTAACGTTCACAATTTATTGTCATCAATGAGGACATAACCATAACAAATCATCACCTTAAATATAACACTTATCATATTATCCTTGTAAAAGAAGCATCTGTAAAAAAAAATCACATTATATTTGTGATATTTCTAAAAACAGTTACAGGAATGATGAATAAATCTTAAATTATTTGTGAGCTTTGTTAGAATTTTAATATACCAAAATGAAAAAGTTCAGAAATAAAAATATCTCTCCACGTACCATCTATTCTCCCTCCCGTCACACTCAATTGCTCTCGCACACTATACCCATGACTATATAAGATAAAGGAGGTTAAAAAAATACATTGGTGAATATAAAATATAAAATATTATAAATAATAATTTCCTAAGTATCCTATAAATATCAGTTAATATTAAAAGTATTTCTTAATATATGTTTTACTAATTAATTTAGATTTTTTTAAAATATATTTTGGAGTTAGTTTATAATTGGAAAAAATATTATTTAATTTAATAATTAATTTCATAATAATTTATTATTTAGTCCTTACTAACATATAAATCTTAATATAATATTATCCTTGTGTTAATAAAGGTGATTTTACCATGGAATTGATTGTCTTAGTCATATAATGCAATAGACATGTTTGCTTGCTCATCCTTCTGTCTCTCTTTGAAAGTTTTAAGAAAATATTATTAAACTACATATAGATGCATTCCTTACTATACATATCAAATAGGATTCGTAAGTGCATCTTCACTTTTCTTCTAAAAATTCTTTGATATAAAAATATACTAAATACATGATTTCAATCTCAAGATGGATATGCTACAATTTTTTGAAAGAAATCTTTTTAAATTGTTTCTAAATATGTGCCTATTTACTAGATAAGAATTTTTATGGCATCTTGGAGTTTTTTTACAACTATAATATCATCACTTAATCAAAATATTAAGTAGCATTTATTGGATGACTTGGTCTATAAGAACATATAAACCATAATTTATATCATGATTCTTATGAAAATAAAGGTGACACGATTATGGAATTGATCCTCTTATTAATATAATTTATGATTCGTTATTATATGTATGTGTTCTCTTCCTTGATCTTCTACTCGCCCCATCTAGAATGCAAAAAAAGACTTGTAAAATTGCCTCTAAATACATTTCCTAATCAGTAACATCCTCATTTTAAACTTTAGAACAAGTGAAATTTTTATTTTTGATAATTGCATACTCTCTAAATACATAATTTAGAACTCACAATTCAAATAACCATTCATATAACAGACAACCATATGCACAATGACTCGGAGTACCTCCGATCTATTCATTCCATGACTCGGCAATCTACCGATCTATTCATGTGTAATAAGAGTTTGCTTTTAACACATTACTCTTGCGGTTCTCTTCCTAACTGGGATTCGTAATGCTCATAAGGAATCTAACTTCAATAATTGTTACTATTATTCATCGGCATCTCATCCCTTAGACTAGGTGAATTAGGACAACGCAATCAAGTTTTGGCCAAAGATTTGAAACATACGCTTATGTCTCGTATTCCTTAACGGCATACTCGTCGAACTGAATACGTCCTTCACCCCATTCATATGTTATATAGAATGTCTTACAAACTATGTTAGTCCTTCCTTTCACAAATCGAATCACTCGGAGGCGAGAATAACAAGGTGATAATGTTATATGGATGCCCACGAGGATTAGGGATATGATGACATACTGGTTCAACCTTGCGCTTAACCAATCACGATACCCCGAATCTCCTAGGCAACCTTATAACATGACCACGTTCTTAATCGGTCCTGTAACTTAAATTAAATCAAGTGTAAATCTTAGCGATCAATAAAAGGGTGTTGCCATAAGTCATCTGCATTGTTGTAACTTAGAAGATCCTAATCTTCTCGGAGATATCTGTTTGACTTATGTCGTCAACCTTTAAATCCGCCTTCTACTCATAACGCATTTGAGTTTAAATTACTTTAAAGACCTTACCCTAAGGTTAGCCTTTCCGATCCCCGGATTCTTCGTCTTAAGACGACCCTCCTCTATAAAACCCATTACTTGGTAGAGATATTAAGGTCAAGTTCTTCATCAAGGAGTCATTAGAATACACTGATTCTAAAGTAAATGTGAATCGACAATACCTCATAACCTTTGCTTGAGATTGCCATCGAACTCCATTTGATTGAACATCGCTTCTTAACTGAATTTATATCATACTTTTTAGTATAAAGATATAAATGATTAAGAATCCAATTTAATATTGTCTGTAATACTTAGGACTAGGGATTAGTAATTTAATCCAGGCTTGTTTAGTGTTCTCCTTAGGCTCATTTTTAACCTATCTTCTAGAAAGACAATTATTTAAATCCAATATTGCTTTAGCTAGAACAAATTAGAACTACTAAACACTCATACGAATTCAATCTCATTTTCTTAGCTTTCATTGTCAATCACAAAAGCATCCATATTATACAATGATAACAATGCCCTTCGTTACATAAACCGAAGAAGGTCAACTTTCGTAAATAGAATACTACACATAAGTGTCAAACACTTATTTCCATTCCTTCCAAAACTATACAATTACATTTTATGCAACAGCATACTTGATACAATGCTCAACGGAAAAGGAACGTCTTTTCACATTTAATACATCTATAAAATCAAGTTGTAATTCATTATAAATCAAATAAACAATCGATCAAACTGTCCGATCTGCATTGCTTTTACCTCTTACAAAGCAACCATCTGCGTGAAAATAGTCAACATGAGTCTCAATGAACCGAGCATGATAAGCACTAACTTTTAAAACAATTGCAATCCATCAATTGTTTTCATTAAACACCCTCTGTTTAAATGAGGTCAAATATTCACATAAGTAAACATAATCGACTATGCCCTTGTAATACCAAATGATTACAAATATGTAACTCTGTCATTGTTATAAAATAGTCTTAATCACTTTCTAATATTTCATCAAATATAAGAAACAAGGAACGAATGCACCCAAACAATCATTGAATCCAAAATCACAACATTGGTCAGATTGTTTCATTCTTCCAAAAGGGAAATAACATAACAATTCAAAATTTCACCAATATGTTACAAACAAATTTCCACCGATAGACAAATATCAACAAATATTAAATAAAGGAAGAGAAAGAACCAATCCATTCATACTTCCTTTCACATAAGTTCATCACTGTACCGTCTTCACATATGAAAACATTCAACCAGTAAATAAATGAACAAGTTAGACAAGCCGCAAGCAAGATCGCTGTTCTAAATCAAGAAATAGAAACACAGCAAAACTCCTGTACAGCAACTAACACATCAACTATTCATAAATCAACCTGAAGCCCAATACTAGTTTCTTTTACACAGTAAGGCTTTGACACAAGTTGAAAACAAGAAACTTCAAGCGTATCGCTGTAAACAACAACCATATTGCATCAAGCAATTTGAGGTTTCCTAAAGACTATGCTATGATGACCACACAGTATTTCCAAATCATGCTCAGTCAAATCGGACTGAATAAACGGAAAGGAACTTAGCATACTTTGCTTAGTCAAAATCGGACTGAAGTAAACAGAAAGGAATACAACCAATCGATCCTTACCTTGGCGCATGCAAATTTTTAGTGTGGTATTCGCGACTCACCCTAACAGGGCCAGAGCACGAAACAGTCATCCAAACTCAAGGATCTCAAACAGGGACAAAGACAGTGCCCAAATGTCCAGT
The DNA here is from genome assembly GCA_018340775.1 of Taxus wallichiana var. yunnanensis. Lineage (NCBI taxonomy): Eukaryota > Viridiplantae > Streptophyta > Pinopsida > Cupressales > Taxaceae > Taxus > Taxus wallichiana. Next base: position 408,314,915 of record CM031241.1, read on the forward strand.
TCAGAAAGAGACAGAAGTACCAGTTACCTTTCCAGAATTCGAATGATTCAAACGGAGGTAACAATTCAAGCAATTGCATATGAATTCATACTGATATTCATCAACGACGCATAATAAGAATCAGACAAACAATTAATCTCTGATTTCAAACCAAGAACCCGACTGAACTCTGTCAATCTTTTTACACAAATTAGTACAGGTTGAAGACGTAAATGTTCACCTAAAGAATCTGTACCACAAAATCCATGCAACACAAAAGTATTTCAAGAAAATAACAGAGGTCTTTAGTACATGTTATTCCTTCAAGTCACTGGTTCATCACTCATCATCTATTAAACATATTCAACTTGAACAGTGGCTCAAATGTAAATATAAATCATTCAATCGACTCCTCAGAGTCGATCAGATTACAACAATTGTAAATCTATATATACACACTGTGTTCTGTCCACGATTTTAATACCCATAACCGCTGAACCTAACAACATCGTAGTATGAAATTGGTGATGAATCCTTCTATGCCAGCTATGGCAATCATTCAGAATAAAAACAAGTGTAAGCAATCGAATACCCATTTCAAGCAAGGAAATCAACTGAACCGCTTCGAAATTTTCGAACAGCTTACACAAAAGAAATGCAAATGCATACCCAGGAAATCTATACTCATTATTTATTACAAATAACAGTGGCCAAAAGACCTGTTTTCTCTACAAGACTTCCACGAAATTCAAACAACAAAACTCAGGGATGAATCCACATTCTCAGCAGTAGATAGCATTATATGATTCAATCAAGGACTCCACTGAGTCGTTAAAATAAGGTATAGATGTAACAATATTATACACAGTCAACAAATAATCCCATTACCACAATAACAAGGAAGAACAACTTCCACTGGGTCGTTTAGACTAAGGTAACACAACAGTTACCTGCTCTCAAGCAAAAATTAGAAGACAAATGAAACCCAAAAAGTATCATTAGTCACTGTCAACAAAAACCACGACAGAGCTTCCAAAATTTCCAAAACACTGAACAATCAAACAGTACACAAAGATCCTTCCCAACCTCCTCACAACAAAGGTGATTTATCAAAAATCGACAAAAAAACAAGTGGTCTATACCCTACACAGTATATTCGACGGGTTCACGCCAAACAGGCCGAGCATTCATACCTTAAAAAAATATAAATATCTCATATATTTAAACCAGAAAGAATATACAAGGGAATAGAGCCACAATTCGAATTTAACAAACACCCATCTAGAGGAAATTGCGAAATCGAATCAGAAGAGATACAGTACCAAAAATCAAACAAGATCTCCATAGAAAATCATCTATTTTCTAAAAACATTGAAACAGAGTTGTTCTAATGAAATCACTTGAAAGACAGCAAGATATTTAAAGGTTAGGGCCTAACATGCCTGTATTTTTTTGATCAAATTTCCGAAGCAGACCACTGGAAGAGCTCAAACTTCCTTTTCTTTTCCACGATAAAGCGACCAACAAAATTTTTTTGTCTCTCGTCACATATATATCCTCCATGACAGAAAAAGAGCTATAGCAGTTCATACTTGCCATGCACTTTAAAGAGAAGTGCGAAGAACCAAGAAACAAGCGAGAGAGAGAAGACCGAAAATCACGACAAGCCAAACAAACCCACAAATTTCCCGTTTGCATGCCTTCTCGCGAGTTCCGAGCTCGACTTCCGAGAATATTGAATGCCATTAAACCAACTTTCCCGCTTAAACTCAACTTCCACCGACCGCCAGAATTGGCGACAGTCCAACTAAAACTCAAGTTCATTTCCAAACTTAGCAAATTGCCACGCCGCAGCACAAAGTTAGCCGCCGCTAAGCCTCCGCCATGACCTGTCCCTCATCCTTATCCCCAGCATTAATTGCCATAGAAAACGCCGCCCATGGTTCGCACCCCTCCATAGGCCCCTTTACATCCTCCTCAATAGTTAGGTTAGTAACTTAGGTTAGAATTTAGGGTAATACCCATACTAACCAATTTACACGTAGTTACTAACTTAGGATATTAACACATAGCCTAGGTCTAGGTTAGATTAACAATAATCTAACCCCTAGGTTAGGTTTTAGTTTTAGGTTACTAACCAATAATAATTCCAGTTAGGTCTTCGTCTTCGTAAGACTCAGATATCATACCTTCTCGACGAGTTAGCTCCATTCTTGAATTGTATGTAACGAAATATTACCCGGTCCACAATCGAGACCTTCCGAGATATACTTCCATATCGGAACCAATTTTTATTTCACAAGATCAGCCCGAGTCATACTCCCCGACTTAATCATGCTTCCATACCTTGCAACTTTGCTCAAGGTCCGTGATCTAATTCATCACAAACAAACTTAAAGCATTACTTGGATCAATTCCACTGATCGAAGACTAGATATTATAGATGAATAATTCTATAATTCATTCCGAGATCGAGATAATACTCGACACAAAATGAAATAAATAAAAGAGTCTAATCATTTTCTTCGACTTCAAGATCTCGCAATCTGAAGGAAATTACAATACATATCAAGCATGATTTCTAAATCGAGGAACACATCCTTATACAAGAAATCACATATCAACACTTGTATGTCCGGAGAAAGTAACAACAGGTTGGTGTTACACTAATACACCATTCAAATTGCCACAATGGAAGTGGTTGTTTTACATACATAATCATTGACAAATTTTATAGTGAGCATTTCCTCTTTAACTTTAAAATATAAAAAAACACTTCAAATTCATGTTAAATATATACCTACCCAAGTTGGATATACCTCATCAATACATTTAAAAATATATTCTTCTAGTAAAAATATACAAATACATTGATTAATTTTGTTGAATTTTTATTATAATATCTTGTAATTATTAAATTAATAATTGAATTATTGTTTGTGTTATTGATGCTAAATTAGTAAAATATTATTTGTTTCTTTATAAATTTTAATAAATATATTTTGCTATAAGTTCTTTTTATAAAATCATTGATTGATTTTTTCATAAAATATATTATTCTATGATTTAATATAATTTATTTAATTATCTTTTTTTTTTTTCAAAAATTGAGATATTATAAGTGGATTAAAGATTACCATTCTGCAAATATAGGGCATGCATAGCATGTCCCAATAGACTTTTAACTTATCACATGTATTAAAAGAGAACAACTTCTGCACCTTTCAAACAACTCTAATATATGTGCCCACATTGGTATAAAAGAATAACATTTAATGTAATAGGTGATATTAAATTCTCAAAATAATTCATGTTCGTTTATTTAATCACAAGTTGGGTAGATAAAGAGAATATTAAATTATTTTCCCATTATTCTTATATCTATAGTTATCATATCAGGGCCCATATCTTTATATAGGGGAGTGAGGGGCCAATTTATTATTATTAATTGGGACAATTTTTATTAATTTTTGTGTAATAAATTTTTGTATTAGAATAAAAAAAGACAATCTAAAACTATATCATGCATATTTGAGAGTAAGTTGATATATTTGAATCCAAGTCCCATGTGTTATGTCTAGTTGATAGAGATTGCAGAATGTTGGGAACATTTTTTTCATAACGACAACTTTGATGGTTTGGAAATTAGAACATATAAAGAGAAAATTATAGCTTTTGATTGTCTATTGGTGATGTTATATGGATTTTAATGTGCCTACCATGGATCAAGTCTTGTTGAGTCCAAACGGTTGAGGCGAGGATTGTTTTATAGGTCACTTTGACGGCATGGACGCCCCTTACTTGTATCTCTGCTTTCATTGAAGGTGATCACTAGTTTAGTTATACACTTACTTTTAATTGTAAATCTGTTACATGCTTCCTCCGAAACATGAGCAGAGATGTCAACAATCTATATAACCTAGTGCTTAAATGATTGCACTACTCATTAAAATAAATAAATATACCTTCTTGATGGATATTTAGATATTAATTTCTTTTATAAAATCTTGATAGTTTTTAACTTCAATAACTTTCATAATTATAACGAAGATGTGACTACCGTTCACATAGGAAGATCAAGCACGTTGACGATGTCTAGCAACTTCACTTGCTTAATCCTACCACATGCCCTGCCACCTCATGCGGACCTTCCACGCATCTTGTAGTAACAACTCTAACCAATGAATATTTTTCGAAGGTGACTATAGCATAGTGTTGCAAAAGAGTATTTTTCATTTCTTCTTCAGCATTTTTACTTCGTGAATTGGCTTTCCTGATATGGGCGACCAAATATATCATTGAATTTTTATTTGTTTAAGTTTCCCGTTTTCATGGTTTAGGCAAGCCATTTCCTGGAAAATTTCCTTGAATTTGAATTCTTCAAATTGCCAAATCTCCACATTTAATGATACTTGAATTGGGACATGAGGGAGATTTGGGATACACATTTGATGTAGTTTGGTTTCCTCAAGATTTTATTTTAAGCTTTCTACCACTTTACTTTGTAGAAAAATTCATCTTGTATGGCCTTTCTCTCCTCTTGTAATTTCCAGGCCTTTCGTTTGTATTCATGTACTTCAATTTTGAGTGAACCGTTTTCTGATTCCAACCATATTTTTGCATCAAGTATGTCCACTGATTTTGCATTAGTATCACACTATTCTTCAAAATATCTCAGGTATTTATCTTTTCATCTTTTATTTTTCTTTTTCTGCTTGGCGACTTTGAATTTAACCATAGCATCTTGAGGCTAGGAGAGAAGAAAACACTGAAAAAAAAGATCCAACATCTGGTAACAATATTCCTTTGATTTCATGTTAAGAAGATAAATCATGTAACGCGCACAATTTACACACACAAATACAACACCAAAATAATACCAGAAATTTTTTTATTTCTAACTTACATTGTATTACACATGACACTATAAGAGATCATGTGGGACAACACACAACACATGATATGTTTTATTTCATACTTGACAAGAAATCAGATCAAGGACAGTTTTAGGGGGCTTCAAACCTTTGTCCTATAGATCAAGTTTGCAGAAGAAAGAGAATTCCAGGTTCAAGATAATTTTCTACTCTCACAAAACCTTAATTCAGATAATTTTGTAAATGAGAGGAAAATTCGAGAAGTGGTAGGAAGTTCCAGGTTCAAGCATCAGTGTTTAAATGGATCAACGGCAGAATTCAGATTTTAGGATCAATTTGTAGGTGTACCAATACTGAATCCATGCCCAATGGACAATTCAAGGCCACTGGTCACACATCTAGCAGGCAGATGTCCCCGAGAGGTCGCCAATTGTTATCTATTTTTACCCCTGGTAAAATAGACAACTCGGGAGGATGGGTTTGAGCAATTTGAAAATGATTCATGGAGAAAATTGGAATGATACAATTGTGTTTTCAAGTTTTGGAAGTATTGCAAATGATTCAGAAAGTTTCGGAGGTCTTGGGGCCATCCATCAAAAGTAGGCTTTCGGGCCTTAAGGAGTTTGCAGTGTGAAAGAGGACCGAAGATTTTGATAAATGTGTCAAGAATTATGAGTCCAAAAAGTGCCTATGGAATTAATTTTCCATGACCTACATGGTGGAAAAGACAAGACATCTTGAAGCATCATACACTTCCCAAGGCAATTATGTCTTCTAGCACACAACCAACATCCCGAGAGATAAGGAAAATTTTTGAGGTGAGAAAGACAAAACTAGATCTTAGGACCACCACCATTAGATTCAACGAGTTGTTTCCATGTGAAACCATATAAAATTTCACTGAAAACTCATTAGGGAGCTCAGTTATCGCCTCCCGGAAGTTGGTCGGTTTGGAGGTTGGACGGGTCGGGGTTGGGCGGGTCAAGGTTGGACCTTTGGGGTTGATGCGCAGGGGTTGGCCGGGTTACATTTTTGACACGTACATATTTTTAATTCTCGTCACACCCCTCTCATTTTTAGGGCACCTAGGTTGGGCCAGTGCACGACTAATAGGTTGGACGGGTCACATAGTTGGACAACTCACAAGTCCCAACAACTCAACAATCGGATTTTAATGTGGTATAGTGCCCATGTCTTTATCTGACACAACTAACCTCAGGAAGGGAATTTTTATGGGTGACCATACCTCTTTAATGAGGTTTGGTGAGACATTGCTTATATATTGTAAAATCCACCTCATTTTTAATAGAGATAGTCTGGGAGTTGGGGAAATTCTTGCAAAAATTTCCCTCGACTCCACTTGAGTTGTAAGCCTTCTCTGCACCTAGAAATCATATTTATGCCTCTGAGCATTAATGTAATGGTCTGTGCACCTTATAGAGTAATAAATTCATGTTTTTGTGGCGTTTTTCAACCCTTTCTCATGTTTTGTTGTTTCCCTGTGCCTCTCCATTTCAGATTTGTTTTTTAGTGCATGTTCTTTCACTTGCAGGTTCAAGATGTTGTGTTTCATGGAGTTTTAATGGCTGATTAGGATCTAGGTTTTTGTTACATTTGTCTTACCTCCTCGGACCCCCTTTCCCTATTTCATCCTCCCTCAATAGAGTATCTCACCCCTTTTCTTGGTGTTATCACCTCGTTAGTGTAGGATTTCCTTTTCATGCACTTTCTATCTCCCTGTCTCCTTGGCATTGTTAGGATAGGTGTAGTTAGGCATCTTTTCTACATTAGGATTATTTTAGCATTAGGATTAGGTAGAGGAATCTAGACTTCTATGGAGGACCATCTCAGGTTCACAAGTCCCATAGTTTGAGAGATGGTCCCATGTTATGCAGATTACACTTTGATGCCCCATTAAAACCCGGCATTTGGGGGTGTTGTAATTTTGCATCTACAGGAACCCGATTATGGAGAGATCTATGAAAATTTGGAAGAAATTACTTGGGATACTAGATCATAACAAGGAAGGCACGAGCATGATAAATAGTTTGTTTCATCACTGCCAAAGTGAATCTCCCAAGGATCTTCAATTTCTTCTTAAAATTGATTTAGTTGTGCAGTGCATGCATAAAAGTGTTTTACGGTTGGTGCCAATCACAAGCCTCACTTTTGTTTACAATTTCAATTCCCGATCAAAGATCTATAAATTACACCCCTATAATTTTATATTATCAAGGTGTACTTGAGGAAAGTAGATTGAATATAACTCCATCTCCCCACGGTTAAGCTCCACCAATCGCCTTAAGGCCCAACCACCCACCAAAATTATATGTATTATTTTAGTTTCTCTTATTTGAATAATTTATTCATTTTTATTTTCTTTTATTTTTTTTATAAATATCATTATTATTTTGAAATCAAGGAAACAATATGATCATGGGTACCACCAACATAGAAACTCAAGGGTAAGTGCAGCAAGTTGGTGGAGAAAAAAGGGGTTGTAAGTGGACGTCATATTGCAAAAATAATAAAACCCCAACTTGTAGGGATTATTAGCAATATGCACACTCAAAATTAGAAAAAATTATTTAAATATGAATCGTAGCATCCAGAATCTTGTTTCTAAACTACTATTTTTAAAAAAAATAGATAAGTTTAGTTGTATTAAACACTCAAAATTATATGACTTGGCTTTTATTTTTGAAAAAACCTATAATATTGTAGTCCATTTTCCCGCGATTTGGATGCCAAATCTTGTTTTTTTCTTTGGTGAAAAGTTATATATCGTTTTCTATCTTGGGATGGATTTTATTTTGTATTTTTTTAGCAATATATATTTTTTAATGATTTTTCCTTGAAAGTGGTATAAATTTTTTTAGAAAACAGAGTGCTTTCCATTGCCCACCATAACTATATCAAAAAAATATAGATATTAACGTGTATAGAATTTCATCACTCTTTGGATGGTATAGGTTTTATCACATTTTAATAAATGAAATAAAATTTGCAGTCTTAAACGTAGACATGAACATTCGCGGGAAAAAATGTCATAAAGACCTATTGTTATTAAAAAATATAAAATGATATTTATCTTATTCTATTTACTTTAAAATCAATATTTCTAGGAAATCGCAGTCTCTCCCTCTGTGCAATGGCACCATTTTTGTGAGATGTTTTTAGTTTTTTCAGCATGGTTCAAATCCGCGGAAGAGAAAATTTGAAGTTTTTGACCTTTTACATGCCCTAATCACCTCCTATAGATTTGGTTGGAAAAAGATGTCTCAAGCCTTAGGTTCGGATTTGATGATATGGATAGAACTGCGATCGCGGTTTTTATAACAAGTACCACGATCGCACTTTATAAACCATGATTGTGGTTGTTAAATCATATTTACACGTATCCCAATGTTTGAATTACCATTTGATTTTTATTGTTTGACCTTACCATACGAAAGACTATGAAATTCTATTGCTTTACTGCACATTTTTCTTATCACCTGGAAGACAAACATCATGGGAGACAAGAAACAAAGTCAAAAAAGGAAGTCAATAAGTAAAAAAGGCAAATAAATTCAAAATGTTGAGCAAATGCAGGAATCTTCATGAATCAAGAAGAGTTCATCTTGAACCCTACTATATTGCAAGCGATGAGGAACCGGGTAATGTTTCTATTTTGTCAATGTTGAATATGAATTAAGTACTTGTGATAAAGATGTTTTTACTGTCAATGTTGAAGAAGAATTAAATAATCGTGATGTACTTGATGTTGAAATAGAAGGAGACAATGAAAACGTGAATCGGAAATTCATGTTGAAACTATAGACAAGAAATATTTGACAAAAAACCTATTAGGATTTTACGAAAGAAACCTTATTATTTTATTGAAATTGATGAAAACATTTTGAAACCAATGTCGACAAACTTTCTAAATGGAAAATCGAAGAAAAACCATTGAAATTTGGGATAATCATTTGAAAATTTAAATGATTCCCAAAGATGTCACTTGTTGGTTAGTTTGATGAAATTGATTAAAATGATACCTACATTAAACACCTTAGGATTGACAACATCTAATATATGTGGTCAAACCTCTACAATTCTTGAAAACCTTCATGATGCATATCATATTGTTGGTGTCAAGAGATGCACTAGGGATAGTAATATTGTGCATCGTGTACTTCACTACTAGTGTTGTAAGTGAATTAATAAAAAACAATATTTGATTACGCAAAAACAAGTTTAATTATGAAAGTTAATCAAAAAACTCTAATGAAAGAAATTGAAAGATGTAATATCTTTCAATCACCCAATAACACCAATTTTTGGTTGTTTTCTACTAGAGCAACATGTAAGATCAAATATAAATCTGATGCTATAAGAGAATTTGTTATTCAATTTTAGCATGATAATACTAGAGTTTCAACTAATACAAGAGATGATTTAAAAGAGAGAGTTGGTTCTATTAATCGCGAACCACATCCAAAGCATTTCTTAGATATGACTCAAACTCAATTTTTCATAAGTTTGAACAAAAGCATCTAGAAATTAAAATTTGTCAATGTTTTTGAAATGTTGAAACAATTCTATGTGAAAATCAACCACACTTGCACAACTTGTTGCTTTATAGAAACATGTTGAATTTACGATACATTATGCTAAATTTTTACGTATTCATTCTAATTTTCATTTTGAAAGTATGTTATCGAAATGTGGTGTTCAAGTTCCACCAATATCTTCTAAGGATTTCATTCCTGTGATATTTTTAAAAGAGAAGTTGGACAATTTTTTTATACTCGGGATTGATTAGATGGAAGTTGTGGTACATGCGGCGGATTACCTAAATTGGAAAGTTACATCCATGAGAAAATTGAAGGTGCAATAAGACATAATTTAGTTGATTTTTAAAAATATAAATCAGTGAGGTCATACCGGTTGAAAGATAGAAAGGATTCTAAATGATGTGAGCTAGTTACAAAACATATACTCGTTTTTCAATTTATGAGAAAATTTAAGGATGAAATTATTTATGAGTATGTTAGGCATACACATAGAGCTCGATGGTTGGATGAAAAGTTCAAGATATGCATGGACACATTTCCTATTGGTACTATTTTTAAGTGGTCAATTTTGTAGAGAATTACACATTGCACCACAAATGGAGGATCAATCACAATATTACAACTCAAGACAAGTTGCCATTTTTACGCATATAGAATTTTTACATTATCTAGACATTACAAATAATGATCAAAATTTTTAAGATAAGTACCAATTTTATATCAATGATGATCATACTCATTCTTAGAATTTGTGCAAGGGTGTTTCTAGTTTTTTATGGAAACTTGTCCTGAAAGGGATATCCGCTTCAAATAACATTATATATGGTCAATAATTTCACGTCTCGATTTAAGAATGCACGAATGATTTATTGGATGTGCACGATGCATGTCAAGATGGGTGTGCAACATATTTGGAGTTTCATTGAGGTTGGTAAAGGAAAAGGAAAGCATGACGGTGCAACAACATGTGTGAAAAGAGCTCTTACAAGAAGAGTTGAAGTACAAAGATGGTATTAAATTAAAATATGCAAAGAGTATAGTGGAATGGTTTATTGACAACATAGCCCGAGGTTCTCAAGAAAATTCCATAGCTCATAGATATTTTTGGTTGATAGAGGAACAAAAATTGCTAACTACAAGAGGATTATATGACACTCACAGGGTCCAGTGATATGCACTCATTTTGTAGATCGAGCCGCTACTTAGTGAGTCACATGGACAATAAATTTGTCATTTTTTGATGCATCTTGTATCGAATTTGTCACTTTGTTGAGTGTGAGTCACAAGAATCGGTGGATGGATGGATTTGTAGGCCTCTAACTTCGCTTCCCGGTTATTAACCTCCATAGGCATTATGACTTGTTTTTGTAGATGAAGTTACAACATCCAAGCACTTTGAAAAAATCTATTTTGGTGCGACAAGGTAAATCTTTATTTACAATTTTTGTATTGAGTTATGTCCATCGAGATTAATATGTAATTTAAATTTGAGTTGAAACCTTTGTTTTTTTGTAGGACGTGTTTGCAGTTATTGCGACAGAAGACAATAAAGAAGGAAAAAACTATTTCTTATGTCATTGTATCGAGGAAAGAAATAAGTTGACTTCTCCTATTATAGATGTCGAAGATATTGAGTACCCTACAGGGTTAGTGGTAGTTATTAGAACTTTTCTTGGATGGTATCCATTAAAAAACTCCTCTGTTTGGGTGTTTGAAGACTTTGAGATACACAGGAAAATACTCTTATATTCTCATCTAGTTCTAGCGACAAATATTTAGATGTATAGATATCGAGGAAAGTCTAATAACAAGATTCTTTGGAAGGTTCGAGAGTCGATCATGAAGCAATCTTTTACTGCTATTCGAGTAGATCCGATCTTGATGGTTCATTGGAATGAATTTACATGCACACATCCTGGTACATATAATTTCTTTGAAGTGTTAAAAATTTTCAACCATATCATTCAAGTTCATATATTTTATTAAATTTGTGTATTTTGTATATATCTTGTATACATGTTTTTATTCAAATTAAATTTCTTTGACTAACACTTTTATGCGAGTTAGTGGTGCTGGAAAAGCTTCCAATTTCACATCTTGATGGTGAACATTGGAATGAATTTACATGAGCTCATCTCATATATATAATTTCTTTGAATTCTTTAAAAAATTTAGTTCTAGATTCAAGTTCATATATTTTATTAAATTTATGTATTTTGTATATATCAAGTATGGTTTTGATTTGAAACTTAAATTTCTTGACTAACACTTTTATGCGGGTTAGTGGTGCCGAAAAGCTTCCACCTTCATGTGGTTGACACTTTTAGTAGAGATCCTATCTTGGATCTATTTTTTTATTTAATAAAATCATTTTCTTGTTTTTGATTCCAACTATTGGGGAAACCCCATTCCTTTTAAAACCATGATTTTTACACATTTGGGTGTCATAAAAGAGATTGGAAGGCTTGAAATTTTAAATTTAGTTGATTCCTAGTTTTGGAAGGTTCCTTGTATTTTTAAGCTTAGATTTTACTTAATTTTAAAATTAGGCTTTTCACGGACGGAAATTTATTTTTCCATAAAAAGTGACAAAATCGCCGCCTATGTAGGTGGTGGTCCTATGACCATTGGCCTTCATGGGGGCGAGTTCATCAAACTCCATTCTATATTGGGCGGTGTTTCAAACCACCGCTTTACACAGGGTGATGGTTTCGTTCTCTCGAAAATAGAACCTTCAACAATACATTATTTTCAGAGTTTTTCTTCCCAATTTTTTTGCAATATTAATTTTAAGGGGGTGTCTTCTATTCATTGGTTGGTAAGGTGATAGTATATCTAGTTTCCTAATTCCAATTACATAACATCAACTCAATCTCTATTCTTCCCTTTACAATAAAATGTAAAAATGAGTATAACATTACTACAATTCATTCTATTTCACATATTCCATTTTCCAACAAAAAAAACAAGAATTCAACACACTTCCTTTCAATACATCTTTGTTTTTCCAAATATACATGTATATATATTGCAACTTTAAATGAGTACAAATTTAGGAGAGTTTCTTTTCAAGTAACTATACACTTAAGCTTTCCTTTCACTATAACATTACAATACAACTATGGAGCTTACTAATTTGCCAAATCATTATTTTACAATGCAAGGACTTCAAATCCATTTCTTTCACTAAGACTAATCCTTTCCAACAAGGTAAGAAACCAAGAGATCTTTCTACATTCACTAACTCATTTCAACTTGGAATAAATGAAATATTACAACTTTCCTTTAAACATACAAAGTTACAAACTTCCACTCAAAGTGGGAATAATAATATGATCAATACAACATAGAGATTTTCAACAATGCCAACACAAGTATTCTTTTCATGTCTTCTCCCCAACTTTGTAGCTTGAAACTTGCACTCTTAAATTTTTCAAAAATAGGATCACAATAAAAGGAAGGGGAATTAGTGACGCTCTCTACCCAACCTTTAATCCAACAAGAGGATAATCAATCCCCTTATTGGCACCCGATACCTAGCCAAAGAATAATGAGGGATACTTGAGCAACATTTGACAACTTTTTACAAGCATGGCTTCCACAAAACATACAATCCAAAAACATTCAACACATCTAAATGGACATACTCAATTTTTTATAATTTTCTCAACAACACATAGGTTTGATATCAAACCAAATGGAGCAAGGAATATGGGAACCACCTTCTTTTTCCTCCCAAGTGAAGTAGTAGTTTCACCCAAATCCTCCATATGCACAATACTAACTACAAATCATCCTTATCTCTCCCCTTGCAAGTATGCAAAAATATGACCATGATTTGATTTTCACTCCCCATAAGTGAAAATCTGAATCACACTCCCTCCAAAATGCATGCCTCACAACTCCTTTTTCCCTCCCCAATCATCCCATACTTCCATCTCTCACTCCCTTCTTAAGGCATACTACCCAACCACACAAAAACACATTCATAACACTCATACAATATTTAACAAGCACAATTTTCAAATCTACAAACATAAATAAGAAAATAAAAAAGATGGAGATCCTACCTCTCCATCAAGATTCCAATAGTCTTCACTCCACAAGATTTATGAAAAATTCAAGCCAAGAACACTCCAAAATCAACTCCAACAAGCTCCCAATTCAAAAATGGAAAAAGAAGAAAATGAACAAGTAACCCCAATTCCATCAAATTCCATCAATAAATAGAAATGGGATGTGAGGATGATGAGGTGGCTCCATGTAGGATGTCACTTCATCATTCCTCCATTCCAACACTCAATTCAAACACCATTCCCAAGATAATAAATGGACTTATAAGACTTATGAAAATCCCATAAGACACTCAAACTTGCACACCAAGCCTACCAAGGACAAATTAATTGTGGTAAGTAGGAAAGTGCAATTATTTTCACTTTTTACACTCCAAAATAAATAAGTCTAAAATTAAATCCCCATACCCTAGGTATGGTTTTGGGTGAATTTACGAGGCATGGAAAAATCTTTACTTATCCCACAATCCTCTGAAAAATCTCCCAAGTAAAAATCAATTTTTATTTTGGGGAAGAGTATTGTTGATGTGTAATCACAACACCCTGAATGTATGCAACTTGATAGGTTGAAACTATTAGTGTGATTGCATAACATGGAGCTTCTCCAAAAGTGTGGGAATTTGCAATTGGGAAAGCTCTTTGGATGAAGGTTGGTTCATATTCCTCTATTCTGATACACACATACAAATTATAGAGGATCTACTCTAAAATCTACTCTAACTTGCCAAGGAGACAGGGTTAAGAAGATTACAAGAAATTAAATCTAAACTAACAGAGGTGATGCACCAAAGGAATGTTGAACACACCTTTTCCATTAAACACAAACCATTAAAATGTAATACAACCACCATGCACAAATAACCAAGATTGTAATGAGAGACC